>BQNB010029365.1:0-24318 GCA_026074375.1 Tanacetum coccineum | reverse complement strand
AGAAAAGGCGACAAAGACCATACGTACACATCCGTAACGACGGAATAGACACATATGAATGTATTCAAACCTAACTCGAACAAGCTAAAGGCAAAAATTATTTTAGGTATCAAAGGTGGATACCCGAATTCCATAAGATCAAGAGGCGAACCTTACAATTTAAGTGGGTTGATTTTGTGCTAGTTAAAATGCCAATCCAGTTGGATTTGCCTTACTAAGCGTATGCATTTTTTAAGTTTTTAGAAAAGCAATATATAAATTTTTTAAATTTTTAAAGCTTCCATAAATTATCAGTTGAAATTTACTACAGGGCAAATATGGAGGGACATGATTAATTTTTCCTATTTGCTACCCCTCCACACTTAAGTTAAACATTGCCCTCAATGTGAGAACTGATAAATATAGAAAATAGGGAAAATTAAGGGAAAACGATACTTCCCGGGGCATAGAGAGATATAGCTACGTTGGAGCTATCCTTGTGTGATTCTATTACGTTCTTTTTTTTTTGTGAGGAGCGAGAGCTCCTCCACGCTTAAGTAGAGCATTATGCGTAAAATTGAAACTTCTCGGGGCTCATAAGTGCTTTGCTGAATTATGAAGGATATGGCGTGAAACGAAACACCAAGCATGTGTATTCTACCACATGTAATATAATACTCCAATTATATAAGTTTCTAAGTGTAAATTTCCAACCACCAATCCAAGCTCCACCTGTTTATTTAATCTGCATAATAAACACAACTACAAGAAAAATATTAAATACAAAAGCGCACTTTCGTAGGCACCACGGTTGCATTTGGCGCATACAACAAGCCTTTAAACCCCACGGTGTCCCAAGTGGACGAGTTATAGTCTCGTGAGGGTTTTCAGCGAACACACCCACAAAGTTTGAAACATTCTTTTTGGATGCAGAAATTGCAAGTGAGAAACACACGGGTGTAACATTTCGTATTTTCAGGTCATTTACGACGTCATATATTTCACTAATTATTTTTTTTCTCGTACGCGTTCGCTATATATATATTTTTAGTTTTTTTATAGGTTTATTATTATTATTAACTATTGCTACTATTATTATTATTACTATACTTAACTCGATTTAAGATTCCTTAATGATACGGTTTAAGTGGGAATTGTAACACCCCTATTTTTGACATATAGCAGCGAAAGCTAATATGGGGTATTACTTCATGGATCAACAGACATAATCATAGAAAATGACTCATCAAGAGACGTTTTGGAAAATTTAGTTATCATTCAATATCATATCAGAGTTTTACAAAGGAGGTCCCAAAATCTAGAAACATAAAGTTTGAATGATAACAAGTTTAGCCATCTTCAAGTCCGTGCCACTCCGTGCCATAAGTTGATAATTTACCTAGAATTAACCAGCTAAAAGGTCAAAACAAGGTTGAGTGAGATTTCATAGGTTTTTCTAGTTTTTAATAGTTTAGTACAAAAGTTTCAATAGTGGGTTACGTTTTTTATACCTAATAGTTTGTAATAATTGCAATGAGTACAATCATTATGGAAAACAGTTTGAATACAAGTTATCATAACATTGGGTTACGTTGTTAGACACCCATAAGTGTACTAATTGCGATGAGTACAATTATTATGGAAAATAGTTTGAATACAAGTCATTATAAACAGTGGGTTACGTTGTTATACACCCATAAGTGTAATAATTGCGATGAGTACAATTATTATGGAAAATAGTTTGAATACAAGTCATTATAAACAGTAGGTTACGTTGTTATACATCCATAAGTGTAATAATTGCAATGAGCAGAGTTATTATGGAAAATAGTGTTGTTGCCCTAAGCTTATGACATCAATAGGTTAACATGGAAATCACCGTTGTGACATTGGTTGAGGAACAAATGTCCCCGTGGAAAGGTAACTAGCCAAGGTTACCCATTAAGTAAAATATAGTAGCTATTGTACAAAATAATGCACACCACGGAGTCGTTCACACACCCCGAATAGATCTATCCACAAATCGTTTTCACGCTACGCAATGCAAGTAATTAATGATTCATGATATGGAAATAGTGGCACTGGAAGGTACTTAGAGCAATAATAACTGGAATAACTATACTGTTGGAAAAACACAAGCAACCCATGGTTTAAGCATGTAGCCTCCTCGTGGTTATAAAGTATTCAAAAGATTTAAAGCGAAGGCTATGAACTCAACCTTCATAGGGAAAATTTGAATTGATGGCAAAAGTATAATGAAATGAAAGATGCTTCGTCACAGCACCTGGAGTAAAATGTCAAGTCTTAGTGTAGATGGTTTTATGTTCAAAACTTCATAAAGTTAAACGAGTCACTTTGATTATTAACTATTGGAAATATTGTATCATTGTCGGACTATCATAACCAAGACCATGTAGTATTCGTTAGATAGATCAGGGCACTAAATCGTAAACCCACAAACTCGTCAAAACAAAAAACTCAAATGGAACCCCTTACATAAATTTCCCTAAAAACGGTGATACATAAGATTTTAAGTTTTCTCAAAGTTAGTCGATGATAAAATTACGTTTAAATATATAACGTAATTGTTTCATAAAGCGTCGATCATGATTATAATGAAAATGTATCGGAGTTTTAATAAAATCAAGTCGTATATATGAATATATATTTTTATAATTATGTAAATATTATATTTTATATTTTTTTAAGTTAGCGCAAAAATTGGCAATATATACCCTTGATTTATAAAATTTTACAAGTTTAATCCTTTATAAATTAAGTATATATAATTTAAACCTTTAACTTTAGAACTTGGAAAAATAGGTCCTTATAGTTATAACTTTAGGATAATGACATTTTCAGCCGCTTTACTTATAAATTTCAGAAAGTTACGATATATACCCCTATGCATGAAAATATTTGCAAATTAAGTCCAAAAAGCCATGTAAGCTTATTTTAGGGTTCCAAATGATATTTGCAGGTTATAGCTTATTAGAATAAGCAAAAATAAGATGTTCTAACGTAACAAAAGTTTAGAAAAAGGATTCGTTAGCTAGAAAATCAAAACGGGTCATTTTTAGGGTTTTAATAAAAAACATGGGTTTGAGGATTCAAGGCTTCAAACAAGAGTTTATATATAATCTTAAAGTCTTTGAACATTCAAATAGATTATTGAGCTTATGAACAAAGACTTTGGAGCTTACATGCACTAAAATTGGGGTCGAATGAGGGTTTTTTGGGCTGGGTTTTTCTTTTGTTTTCGTACGCCTAGAAAAACGACTTCAAAATGGCTCTTTCTATTGAATCTTGCTTCTATTACAGAGCTTAGGACTTCACTTGATCTTTTACTACTGCTAGAGAATGGCTAAAACTCCATTTGAGTGTGTGTGTTTGAGTTTGAGGTGTGATTGAAAGGGTGCTTGGATTCGGCTTATATAGGGCTCAAAAAGCCTTAGTGCCTAAGTTTCTGGGGTTTTGCTTAAGTGACCTAGCACTTTAGGTTGATCTGCACTAGATGATGAGCATTACAAGCTACGATAGTAGATTTAATGGTGGAATGGTATGGGAGGGAGCCAGGGTGATGACTAGGTTTTTAGAGACTTGATGGCCAAGTGGGTGACAAGTGGTGAATGGATGTGCTTGTAAGTGCTACAGATGGATGGTGATTTGTGGTGAGGTCCGGGTGATGAGGTGGTGGTGATCATGAGGATTGAGGTGTTTATTTAGTTTATACTGGCTGTTTTTTTGGACAGCCATATCAGTCCCGTAATTTTGGTGAGCATTTACATACTGTAACTCCGAAAAGCTCAAACCAGTGCGCATGGTATATATTTAGTACCAATACAACTTTTAGTTTTTCCAATTTAGGGTTACTATAACAAAAATTAGATATAACAGCCATTTATACTACACTGTGCAAAAAATGCGAACTTTTGCCCATTTCGGCTATAACTATTCATCCGACATCGGAATCGGTTGAGTCAACCGGAAAAAATGATCACATAGACAATAGGGATCCACTAAGTAATATTATTACTTAATACCCAACCAATTTTATTTCGTTCCTAGATCCATGTATTTATCAACGGATCAATATCTATAAATTATAACTATTTAAGGGTGTAACAGTTTGCGAGGGTTTTTGGGTATTATGGTTTAGCTTTTAGGGTATGTAGGAGCTAAGATTAGAGAGGGAAAAGTGTTTAAATATGGTGTATTTAGTGCTTGTAATTAGTGCTAAAGAGGTGGTACGAAATCCTTAAGATTTTGGAGGAAATAGCTAGTTGAATTTAATTCTTATTGGCTTATAACATTGAGCTCAAATAGTTAGTACATTTGATTAGGAGGGAAGATTGATTTAAATATTATGAATTGATCACTTTTACACATGATTGAAGGCTTGTACATTTTCTTTGACATGAAATTAGGGTTTTTGGAATAAACGTTAACGTATAATGCTTGTTTTGATGTAACGTTGTAAATGGTATGTTAAATGGATAATTTACTTGGTAAAAATGATATTAAGATATAGATCCTCACATATTAGGATGTTTTACATGATATGAACATGTATAGATGGCATTGGTAAGGTTGTGTGAGCTTGTAAATAACTTTTAAAGATGCACGTTTAAGTGCATAATCGATAAAGCAAAAATTTACCCCTGTAAAAAGTGGTATTAAAGATGGATATTATAGTGCATCTAATTTAATAGATGGATAATACAATGCATCTAATTTAATAGATGGATATTACATTGATGAAAATTACGGGTTGTTATATTCCATTGGTGAAAATTTGGGGTTGTTACATCCTCCCACCCTTACAGAAATCTCGTCCCGAGATTTAGTTGAATGATAGAGTGTTAGTTGCAATAGATAATGAATGACTATCTCATAATCTGGAAGATATCTAGAGGCAATGATAAGCTAAAGAAATGAATGTATTCGTACAAACGATTCATAAATTTGAAAGAATAATTGTTCGAAACATATGTCATAATATATGTAGCCCACCTCATTTATAAATTGTCACTTACAAACAGAGGCCGCCCCAATCTTTGTAAGCTTTACTGAGTAATTTAGTAAACAATGGTTCGATGTTATAATTTCCTTAATCAAATGAAGAAGCGTCCTAATTCATTTTAATAAGATGATTATAAATCATCCTACCTTAATATTGACACAGGATATGATATTAAAACAATGTCATGTATCGTTCTAGAATCATAAGGAATAATGAGGATAATAATGAGATGTCAATCGCGTTGATGTCTTAAAACAAGATGTTATAAGATAAGTATTTTTGTTGTCATTTTCCAATTAGCCGAGAATGCGGTGGATGTACGTGTTTTCAAAAGTATGAGGTGAGTATTCTCTGACTCAGGGGTTGAATCTAAAAAACCAATGAGAATTGATAACTATGTCAATTTCGATAATTATCAAATAAAGTCCAAGAAGAAGTTGGGAGACCATTCGTCTAGAAGAAATTTTTAAGGACCTTGAAGTCCTGGGACCTAAGGGTAGATGGCTTATTTTGTTAAAAGTATGACATTACTCTTAATTACTCTAATTTATTTGGTTTTCAGGGAAACTAGTCTATAAAATTTAAGGATTCATTAAAGGAATAGTCGGGTGGTGACGTGTTTTGACCTAATGGGATGTTTGTACTTAATGTGAAAAAAAAAAGAAAGATGGGAAAAAGATAACGAGAAATGACAAAAATGGAGTTACAACTTTATTTATGGATAACTTATCTTACATATCCCAAAATCTGACAGGTGTTGATACTTATGCTACGTGTCTTAAACGAAAGCGGTAAGGATAAGGTTTCGATCTAGTAGTCTTGGAGTTCACGAAGTGTGTCCCATAAGATTCTTCATATATAATTGATGGCATCTTGGATATCCTCAAGGGTCATTTCTAAATCAGAAATCCTAAAGTGAATAAAAGCAATCTTGTCTCTCTGTCCCATATGCTTCTTCTGTAGTTCAACTATCTGTGTACGGGCTTCCTTAAGTTTGGTTTTTACTTCATCAAAATCCCTTGGTATGATTATCCAACCATTAACAAGTCTTTCTTTTATTTCTCAATATAGTGAAAAGAGAGTTCTTCTAAGTAGTTCAAAATACTTTTAATCTGTTTCTCATGGTGTTTTACACGACAACTTGATAAACTTTTCCCTAATTCAATATATCTGAGGTGGGTTAGGAGTATAAGTTGAGAAAGATAGTGGTACTAGAATACAGGCTTGCTTCCAAGATAAATTAGATATCGTAGTTGAGGAAGAAGATGGGGGATGGATTTTCTTCTTAGGTGGCAATAATTATTCAGGAACAAAGAAATATCAGGGATCAAACAGTAGTGATGGTGGTAATACCGGAGATGGAGTCAAAATAGTTGGTGGAGTATATGAACTTGTGGTTATAATAGAATGTCCTTTACATTAAGTTGCTTCATGTCTTTCAGATATGGATTATTGTAGAAAGGTGAGAATATAGGTGGGATTTCATCATTCTTAGAATTTTCTGAAAAGTCAGAGGAGTTGTTTCCCGGTCTTGCTGGGAAATAGTTTGGTAATGTTGACGTATAGTCAAGAATATTTGCAGAGGGAAAAGCGCATTCCTCATCAACATCAGATGGGGTAGGATGAGTGGGGGAAGACATAACTGTATAACAACCCAGTAAAATAGTATAAGTTTATTTAGTATAATATAATAGTAGTGTATTATCTTCCATGGAAATTTCTTACACATACTATTCTGGAAACTATAGTGGCACGGAGGACTTTCTTGGGTTGGAAAAAGAGTTATAGTTTAGGTTTAACCTTATGTATCCTATACACCATGAGAGCTCATATACCAAACTGTAACACCCTTATTCTGACATATAGCAGCGGAAGGTAATGCTACTGTATTACTTCATGATTCAACAGACATAAATCATAAGAAAACACTCATCAAAGACGTTTTTGGAAAATTTTGTTATCATTCAATATCATATCATAGTTTTACAAAGGAGGTCCTAAAATCTAGAAACATAAAGTTTGAATGATAACAAGTTTAGCCATCTTCAAGTCCGTGCCACTTCGTGCCATAAGTTGCTCAATTACCTGAGATAAACATGCTAAAAGGGTCAACATAAAGATTGAGTGAGATTCATAGGTTTTCAGTTATAATAGCTTGAGACAACTTCAATATGTGGGTTGTACGTTTTAAAACCCATAGTTTTTTTAAAAGTGCAATGAGTACAATCATTATGAAAAACAGTTTGAATACAAGTTATCATAACAGTGGGTTACGTTGTTATACACCCATAAGTGTAATAATTGCGATGAGTACAATTATTATTTGTGAAATACAAAACATTCCATAAGTGTAATAATTGCGATGAGTACGATTATTATGGAAAATAGTTTGAATACAAGTCATATAAATAGTCGGGTTAGTTTGTTATAACACCCATTAGTTGAATAATTGCAATGAGTACAATTATTATGGAAAATAGTGTTATTGCCCTAAGCTCATGACATCAATACGTTAACATGGAAATCACCGTAGTGACATTGGTTGATGAACAAATGTCCCTGTGGAAAGGTAACTTGCCAAGGTTACCCATTAAGTCAAATATAGTGCTATTGGTACCAAAAGTATAGGCACACAACGGAGTTGTCACACCCCGATAGAATCTATCCACAATATTCCGTATACTCGCAATGCAAGTAATTAATGATTCATGATATGGAAATAGTGGCACTGGAAGGTACTTAGGCAATAATATATCTGGATAGCATACAGTTGGAAAAACACATGCATTCATGGTTTAAGCATGTATCCTCCTCGTGGGTTTATAAAGTATTCAAAAGATTTTAAAGCGAGGCTATGAACTCACCTTCATAGGGGAAATTTGATTGATGGCAAAAGTATATGAAATGAAAGTAACGGCTTCGTCACGCAACCTGGAGTAATATGTCAAGTCTTAGTGTGATGGTTTATGTTTCAAAACTTCATAAAGTTTAACATATCACTTTGATTTATTAACTTATGGAAATATTGTATCACTGTTCGGGCTATCATAATCCAGAGGCCATGTAGTATCGTTTGAGGAGTCAGGGCACTTTAAATTGTAAACCCAGCAAACTCGTCAAAACAAATACTCAAATGGAACCCCTCACATGAAATTCCCTAGTAACGTGATACGATAAGATTTTAAGTTTCTTCAAAAGTTAGTCGATGATAAATTACGTTAAATATATAACGTAATTGTTTTATAATGCGTCGATCGATGATTAATAACGATAAATTATTCTGGTGTTTTTAATAAAATAGAGTCTTATAATATTAATATATATTTTTATAATTTATATAAAATATTATATTTTATATTTTTAAGTTTGCAAAAATGGCAATATATACCCTTGATTTATAAACTTTTACAAGTTTAGTCCTTTATATGTTAAGTATATATAATATAAACCTTTAACTTTAGAACTTGGCAAAATAGGTCCTTATAGTTATAACTTTAGAATAATGACATTTTCAGCCCCTTTAGTTATAAATTTCAGAAAGTTATGATATATACCCCTATGCATGAAAATATTTGTAAATTAAGTCCAAAAAGCCATGTAAGCTTATTTTAGGGTTCCAAATGATATTTGCAGGTTATAGCTTATTAGAATAAGCAAAAATAAGATGTTCTAACTTAACAAAAGTTTAGAAAAAGGATTCGTTAGCTAGAAAATCAAAACGGGTCGTTTTTAGTGTTTTAATAAAAAAACAAATGGGTTTGAGGATTTTAAGGCTTCAAACAAGAGTTTATATATGATCTTAAGAGTATTATGAACATTCTAAAACAGATTATGAGCTTATTGAACAATATTTTGAGCTTACTTGAACAAAAATGGGTCGAAATCAGGTTTTTTTAGGTTCGTACGCCAAAACGACATAAGGCTGTGTTACACTTTATGTTTGGCTTCTATTCTAAGATTAGGGACTTCACTTGATCTTCTACTACTGCTAGAGAATGGCTAGAACTCCATTTGAGTGTGTGTGTTTGAGTTTGAGGTGTGATTGAAAGGGTTGCTTGGATTCGGCTTATATAGGGCTCAAAAAGCCTTAGTGCCCAAGTTTGGGGTTTTGCTTAGTGTCCTAGCTATCTTAGGTGATTCATGGCAGCTATGATGATGAGCATTACAAGCTAGGATAGTAGGATTGAATGGTAGAAGGGTATGGAGGGAGCTAGGGTGATGACTAGGGGTTTTGGAGACTTGGTGGCCAAGTTGGGTGACAAGGTGGTGATGGAGGTGCTTGTAAGGTGCTGGAGTAATGGTGATGTGGTGGTGAG
Source organism: Tanacetum coccineum (assembly GCA_026074375.1). Taxonomy (NCBI): domain Eukaryota; kingdom Viridiplantae; phylum Streptophyta; class Magnoliopsida; order Asterales; family Asteraceae; genus Tanacetum; species Tanacetum coccineum. The sequence continues at coordinate 15,000 of BQNB010029365.1, read as the reverse complement.
GTCATGGTGATGAAGGTGGTGGTGAGTCATAAAGGAGCTCGAGGTGTTTATTATAGTAAAACATTGCATTCTTTTGAACAGCCATATCAATCGCCGTAATTTGGCTCCAGTTTACAAACAATAACTCCGATGAAGCTCAAAACAGTGAGCATGGTTATATATTTGAGTCCTATACAACTTTTAGTTTTACATATTTAGGGGTTACTATACAAAAATTTAGAGATAATAGCCATTTACTACACGTGTGCAGAATCTGCGTACTTTTGCCATTTCGCCTTTAACTAATTCATCCGACATCGAATCGGGTTGAGTCAACTGGAAAAATGATCAAAATACATAGGGCTACAACCTAGTATTTTTACGTAATACCCAAAGCCTATTTATTTTTCCCAGATCCTATGTTTTATCAACGGATCAGATTTCTGTAAATTATGAACTAGTTTAAGGGTGTAACGGGTTTGCTAGGGTTTTCGGGTTTAGGGTTTAGGTTTTAGGGTTAGTGTAGGAGCTGAGATTAGAAAGGGAAAAGTGTTTAAATATGATGTATTGAGTGCTTATAATTAGTGCTAAAGAGGTGGTACGAAATCCTTAAGATTTTGGAGTGAAATGAGCTAGTTTGAATTTATGCTTTATTGGCTTGTACATTGAGCTCAAATGAGTTGTACTTTGATTTAGGAGGGAAAATGCGATTTAAATATTATGAATTGATCACTTGTACACATGATTGAAGGCTTGTACATTTGCTTTGACATGAAATTAGGGTTTTTGGAATAAACGTTAACGTATAATGCTTGTTTTGATGTAACGTTGTAAATGGTACGTTAAATGGATAATGTACTTGGTAAAAATGATATTAAGATATACTTGTCATATTAGGAATGTTTACCCGATAATGAACATTGATATAGATGGCATTGGTAGAGGTTGCGTGAGCTCATTTACTTTAAATATTCAAGTTACGTTGCATAATAAGATAAAGAAATAATTTCCCTGTAAAAAGGTGGTATATAATAGATGGATATTATAGTGCATCTAATTTAATAGATGGATATTACAGTGCATCTAATTTAATAGATGGATATTACATTGATGAAAATTACGGTTTATATTTCCATTGTGAAAATTGGGGCTGTTACAGAATGATCCACTCTAAAAGCTTGAGGATATTGGTATTTGGAATATATCACTGAATGGGATATTCTTTGTTTTAACCACATGATAGCCTTTTTTGTGTCTAATAGAGTTTATCTTTTTTAGTTTTTTGTCAACGATGATAGTAGTGGTGGATCTTTTTGAGTTTTCAGAGAATCGTCAGACTTTCCACTCCTGGTGAATACGACATTCACTTGCTCAGTGTGAGCTTGAGGGAGAGGTTGTGGTTCAGTCCAATTGGTTTGTTCTGAAGATACGTTTTGAGACTTCGATCACACATCTATTTTTCTTTCCATATTTTTAATTTTAGTTTGGAAATTCTTTTCATTTTGCTTCATCTTTAAAATCATATCGTTAACATTGTTTTTGAAAAACATATTTGTAATTATTTGACCATCTAAGAATTTTGTGATTGATTTTTCGAAATCTGTTTTAGATTGAGGTTCTTGGTTAATTGTTTCAAACTTTTTGTTAAGTAAAACATCGGTGGCTTTATGATCGTCTCTGTCATAGAGTTTCCAATGAACAATTCTCATGCTACGGATACGTCTTTTGAAATCTTCGAGATCATTTCTCACATCATTGTTTATGTCTATAAGCTATTTCTTGAAATCATTAGGATCATGAAGGGATTGGTGAGAAAACGAATCATGAGAATTTCGGTCTTTATTACATTCTGATTGTATGTAATTTTCTTCACGACGTTCACACATCGGCGTGTCATCGTTCAGGTGGTTTTTAGAAGCGTTTCCATTTCTAAGCTCATTATATTTCTCACGCATATCTTGCAATTCTTCATTTAAGCTTATAATTTGAGAATCTATTTTTATAGTTAGAGATGCCAATTTTTCCATTAATCAAAATTTATCATTATTGCTATTACTTCCACGGCGAAGCAACATATTTTGATGATGTTTGTTTTTAGATTTAATGGACCAATCATGGTTGAAAAGGACTTTGTCCTCAAGAAGTTGAAAAGCTTGATTTGGACTTTTGTAGAGGAAGATTCCTCCAGCTGTTACGTCCAGGATTGCCTGAGTGGGTTCGTCTAGACCGTGATAGAATATTTGAATAATAACTCCTTGGTCAGACATGGCCCATGGCATTTTCAGACATAGTTTTCTTACAGTCGTAACCGCTTCAGTAGACCTCTCACATTTGTTTGAGAGAAATTTTTTCTATTTCAAGTAAAAGACGGTTTAAATAAACGAAGGTGAAAGAATCTGTTTATAAAACTTTTCTCATTTGTTCCACGATGTAAAGACTCTACATTAAGTTATCGTTAAACCAGTAAGCTCATCGGACAAGGATAGTGAAGAATCACAACTTTGACAGCTTCACTTTGAGTTTAACCATATCTGAACATGTTGGCAGATTGGGATGAAAACACACGGATGTGGTCATGCGATCGGCTAGTAGAGTAACCATAGAAATTTATTTCCTGAATCATATTTAATATTTGAGATGGTCTTAGTGAACAAACATAATCGTTTCGAGTGGAAATAATTCCCATCAGAGTCATTAGTGTCGATTAAGAAGGTTGCTAATCGTTTCGAGAATTATTTGTTTGGGTTCGACATCCTCTTCGGGTATATTTATGACGACAAATTCGTTAACGGAGGAATGATGGGTTGAAGATTTGAGTGATTCGATCTGAATGGATTATTTTTGGATAATTTTAAATTTACAAGTCCTTGTTATTAAATTTTTATTTAATTTATATATTAGATTCACAAGTTGTTTTCCGAAAGATGGGGGTTTATACATACGTTAAGCATTTTGCAAAAAGACATTTTTATATATATAGTTAAGGCTAATAGGATAATATTCAAAATAAAATAAATTATTTTCATATATATTTTTTTATAATTTTTTTAAATTTATATATTATATATATATATATATATATATATATATATATTAATTTAATTATATAGCAAATAAGGATAAAAATAAAAATAAAAATTTTAGATAGAGTGCGGCGTACTTTAGGAAAAGTGCGCCGGCTTTTCTAGAAATTTTATGTTTTCTTTTCTGAATATTATGATAAACTAGATAATTACAAATACACAAGGCATATAATCAGATAAAATACAATTCCAAATGAGTATAGAACCTAAGACTAGCATATTGGGGGTTTTGGTTTAGGTTTTTGAAATAAGATTTTGTTTGTGAAACTTTGAAAGTGCGGCGTACTTGGGTAAAGTACGGCGTACTTCCTGAGTTTTTAGGAAAACCGGCGCACAAATAGGATGTGCGGCGTACTCCCTGGAGAAAAATCAATTTTTGGGTTCCGTTTGCCAGAAAACGGTACGGCGAGTTTGAAAATTTTGTGAAACAAAATAGCACCTAAAACAAGCAACAAACTATAACAACTTAAAAAATCTCCGGCAACGGCGCCAAAAACTTTGAACAAACTATAACAATTTAAACAATTCTGCGGCAACGGCGCCAAAAACTTTGATGTGTGTTTTCCAAGCTTTAAATTTATAATACTAGAAATACCGATTTTACTAAAAACACAACACTCAGGAAGTATACCCGTTTGTGTATAGTATAGCTTTAGGTAAGTCCAGGTCGTTCCTTGAGAATTGAAGTTTACACAGTTTGTAATTAAGGTGCTAAGGCTAAATTGATTGTCACGGATCAAATTAACAAAGACGAGCATATATCGAATAATGCAAAGAAAGCAATTAAAGGATGACTCAATCAAATGATTAAGGTATGTTTGTTTAGGCAATGATCACTTAGATACTGATGTATTTAGAATAGTGTTTATAAGTTTAGAAAATAGAGTTATCACAAGTTATAAATCCTTTCGGCCTTTAAATATAACTAGTGATTATATCGATTAATAACAACAAATCCTTTCGGCCTTTATAAGTTATTATAATCGATGTAATAAGTGGAATGATAAAACATAAGTTTATAAGTATCCTTTCGGCCTTTACACTCAGAAAATCATGTTTAACCATTTCAATAAACACATATCCAAACGCTCCATATCCAAGATCACATAATACCCAAACAAACATAAGATTACTACTCCATAATCAAACAAGTAACAAAGCACATAAATTCATCATGAATTTAATAAAGATCATATTCAAAGGATAAACAAGATTATACCAAATTCCAAGAGCAAAATATGGTGATTTCACATGAATTTCCCAAGAACACTTTATTATATTCAAAGTAAAACCCAGAAACTATAAACAATTATGTCACAATCGCTTATAGATTAGAAGTTACACTTCAATGCTACTTTCTTGGATGGATTATAATCTAGAAATTTATGGTGGAGAGTGGTGGTAGTAGATGGTAGTGATGGTGGTTTGAAGGCGGTGTTTGGTTCCTTGGTTTGTCAAGCGAAGTTCACCAAAAACACCCACTTGGAGTGTTCTAAACGAACTAGAGAAAGTGGTGTAAGGATGTGTATGATATGAGAGGCAAAGGGGCCTTATATAGGCTATTTTGGGGGCCAAGTGTGGCGCACATACAAATAAGTGCGACGCACTTGAGGTGTAAATGCTATCCCAATTAATGGCATTAAATTCTCTTAAATTTGAACAGAAGTGCGCCACACTTTTTTAGAAGTGCATCGCACATTTAGTACTTTCAGCACTTGGTCTTTTCCGTGGTTGTAGACAACTAAATTCTATTCGCGTGGCCACTTGAATCAACTCAATCCGAGTTCGTATGCTCCAGTTATGGCCAAAATAGTGGACAGGTGTCGGGGGATCTTTATCTTGAGTTTACTTCTTCGTTTAACCTTCTTATCTTCGTGTATTCTTTCGTTTTCTTCCACGACACATACCTAGAACATATAATAGAAAATATACTTGATTAAAGACCAAAAGTTCACGAGAAATGATCATATAAATGCAAATAACACCGCCGAAAACATGTATAATTTAGGCGTTATCAATGAATTAAGATAAAAGAAAGTCCTCCGAATTACAACACTTCAAAGTACAAGTTTAAAAGTACAAAAGTCAACATAGTTGTTTTTCTTCTGAACATGGATCACCCAAAAGACAATAACTTGGAAGAAAGTAGACAGCTTGAACAGGTTCAAATGCAATCACACTAAATTTTCCACTTTAGGAACGTCACCTAAAAAGCATGATAAAAATGGTCAACTATAGAAATAGTTGGTGAGCTCACAAGATTATGTACACAAAATATAGTTTTATAAAAGAGTAGATTTCTCAATAATAATTTTCAACTCATGAGCGAGTTACCAAAACAAGTCAAGAATCCAAAAAAAATTTCTAGTTTTCAAATACAGTCCTCGTTACCTAGAGTAACGTGACATAATCTATTCATTAAGTATAAGTGTATATGTATGCTATAGTGTTTATGCGAGGCACTACTTAAACGCATTCAACCTTCTAGTTCCAATTCACAACACAATATGGGTAGGCATTACCCCCGATCCAAATCATGATACCATATGTCCTAGTACTATCCAGGTTCAACACGTTTTCCAAGTTTAACAAGTTCAAATCAAGTTCAATAAGTTTAAGTATGCTTGAAAGTTTAAACACATAAAAGTAAGAGCATAACAATATGACACATCATGCTTTTCACCCTAAAACATTTAAAACATGTAAAAGAGGGGTTGTGAGAAACTCACCTTAAAGTTAAAACGACAATAGGACTTGTCGGCAAACCACACTAAGCTGGCAAACCAAATGAATACGCAAACTTCTAATCATAACCTAAGGTAAGTAAATATACCTAATTAGATCCTATACGATATGCTCGGATAATATTAAGGTTCATTTGGTAAGTCTCGTGTTCACATTCGTTTTTAAAAGACACATTTATCACAAAGCGAATTTCTACTAATTTGCCCTAAATTTCTCATCACTTTAAGTATTTATTTGACCAAGCTAACCAAAACTTCTAGTCAAGTTACTGCTCTAGGTCAAAATCCCATGTATTAGGTATGTCCATGAATTTTCCTAAAATTTATTAAGGACTTATACTTGACCATTTATACACGACTCCAAAAACGGCCAAATCTGGACATACCAAAGTATTTTAATGATCCAAGGGTCCAAATCAAGGATATATGAGTTAGGCCAATGCGAGACTCTAAATAACCTATTTATGTGTCTCCCATATCAGTTTCAATGATAGATTCATCGTGGTTTATGATTTATGATCAATTTAGTACACAGGTTGAAAAGAGATCTTCGGTCAGTTTTGATACTTTACACCATTTTGTAACTTTGACTAACCAAACGACCTCATATTTTAAAAAGGCTTATATTTATCGAAACTAGACTCAAAGCACTTGAATCTAGGCTCTTGAATCATGTCAAAATGTTTATTTATCATCAACTTATGCTCAAATCAATATGAACCAAAGATAAAATAGGTGCTGTTTAAAAAATAGCTTTGACTTAATCAAGTCAAACCAATAACTCAACATGAAAAAACGACCAAATGAACTCCCACAATCATATTATACAAGTCTTAACATCATTTTAATCCAAAAATCTTAGTGGTTTCATGGATTAAAAGGGTTTTTTACCCACAAACTTACAAGATGTGCCAATACTATTGAAAAATCAAGACTTTATGTTACTTGTCTTGTATAGATCTTGTAGCAAAAATAAAAATGCTCAACCCAACATTTTTGTACATCATTATTACCTATTTAAGATTTTTCTATCATAAAAATGATTTGCAAGAAAAGTAAAAAAAACCTTATTTTTTTGAAGAGTTTTGGTACAAGAGACATACTAATCACCTTGTACCATGATTTTTACCTTTATTCTTGCTCCTAGAAGATGAAAATATTGGGGTTATGGTGGTGAATGGGCGTCGGCATCAGGTAGAAGACACAAGGAGGAGAAAATTTTTGTTAGATCTAAAATAAAACGACTAGTGGTTTTCTAGATTATATAAGGAACATTAGTTAATAGTTTTTGAGGTTGCATGAAATCCTATTGGGTGGTGAGGAGGGTTTGGTCGGCCACATTAAGGGGGGGGGGGGGGAGTGTTTCTATGTTTTTTTGTTTTATATAAGGTTTGTCTAAAGGAGAAGTATTGAGACTTCACTCCCAATCATCAATTTTCCATCCCATGTTTTTAAAGATAGTTTGGAAATTCTTTTCATTTTGCTTCATCTTTAAAATCATATCGTTAATATTGTTTTTGACAAACATATTTGAAACTCTTTGAGTCATCCCAGAATTAGTCAATAATTTTTCCAATCATTTTAGATGAGGTCCTTGGTTGATAGGTTTAGACTTTTTGTTGGGTAAAATACCGGTGGTTTTATGATCGTCTCTGTCATAGAGTTTCCAATGAACGGTTCTCATGCTACTGATACATCTTTTGAAATCTTCGAGGTCATTTCTCACATCATTGTTTAACTATGTGAGCGATTTCTTGGAATCATTACGATCGTGATGGGATTGGTGAGAATATCAAGATCATAGCAATTATCGGTTTTTGATATTCTCCATATTGGTTGTAAATTGCTTCATGACGTTCATTGACATCGGTGTGTCACGTTCAGGTCGTTTTAGAGAAGCGTTTGCCTTTCCCTTTCTCTAAGCTCATTGTAATTGTTACTTATATCTTCTAATTCGCATTACGCTTATAATTTGAGAATCTATAGCCTTCAATTTTTCCATAAATCGAGAATTATTATTATTTACTAATCCTTTCCATCGGCGAAGGATACATATTTTTGCTTATTGATCGTTTTGAAGATTTAAGTGGACCAATCAATTTTTATATAAAAGGATTTTTTCATCAAGAAATTGAAACGCTTGGTTTTTGACTATGTTTTGTAGAAGGAAGATTCATCTTACAGTTTGTCTATGGATTGCTTGAGTGGATTCGTCTAGACCGTGATAGAATACTTGAATAATAGCTCCTTTGGTCAGACGTGCCCATGGCATTTTCGAAGCATGCTTTTCAGTCGTAACCAAGCTTCGGTTAGACTTTCACATATGTTTTGAGAGAAATTTCTGATTTCAAGTAAAAGACGGTTAAATAACGAAGGTGGAAAGAATCTGTTTATAAAAACTTTTCTCTACAATAGGAATCCAACTTCGTTTAAGCTTCTTGACCTCACGGTCCATAATTTCAATAGGTTCTTTAACAAAACGTAGTTTGTCGTCGATCATGATTTCTTCTAGCAGTACGTGCAAGTTTACGTCAGCCAAACATTTTTTCAGGTTTGACACGTGGAACGTGTCATGAATGCCTACAAGTTCTTGCGGCAGACGCAAACGATAAGCAACAGGACCCACTTGCTCGACGACCTCGAACGGTCCTACATATCTCGGTGAAAGCTTGCTTCTCTTACTGAAATGTACCATGCCTTTCCAAGGTGACACTTTGAGTAGTACTTTATCATCGACACTAAATTCTAATGGCTTCCGTCGATTATCGGCATAGCTCTTCTGGTGATCTCTTGCAGTCTTCAATCTTTCCTTTATTTGAACAATCTTGTTGGTAGTCTCTTAGACAATCTATGGTCTAATTAGCTAGCTTTCTCCTACCTTTGTCTAAGATATAGGCGTTTGACATTTCCTTCCATACAATGCTTCAAAAGGAGCACACTTCACGCTTATGTGGTAACTGTTGTTGTATGAAAATTCTACTAACGGTAGGTGAGTATCCCAGTTTCCACCAAAATCAATTGCACAAGCTCTAAGAATGTCTTCCAAAGTTTGAATGGTACGCTCACTTTGGCCATCGGCTTTGGGATGGTAAGCAGTACTCAAGTCCAACTGCATCCCTAAAGCTTTCTGTAGCGATTGCCAAAATCTTGATGTGAAATAACTATCACGATAAGATATAATTGATACAGGCATACCGTTCCTTGCTACGATCTAATTGATGTACAGTCTTGCCAACTTTTCCGTCTTGAAATCTTCACGGACAGCTAGAAAATGAGCAGATTTGGTCAGTCGATCGACTATGACCCAAATCGCATCATGTCCGCTACTAGTTCTCGGTAATTTCACTATGAAGTCCATAGTGATATTCTCCCATTTCCACTCAGGAATCTTTGGCTGTTGGAGCAATCCTGAGGGTTTCTGGTGTTCTGCTTTGACTTTAGAGCAAGTCAAGCACTTACTAACATACATAGCAATGTCCTTCTTCATTCCGGGCCACCAATATAAGTCTCGTAGATCGTGGTACATCTTGTCTGCTCCAGGATGTACAGAATACTTCAAAGTATGGGCTTCATTCATTACCAAAGTTCTTAAATTGCCATAAACTGGCACCTAAATCCTTTCAGCGACATACAATCCGCCATCTTCTTTCCTCTCGAACTGTTTGTCCAATCCTTTTAGCATTTTTGCTGAACTATTGGCGCCCTTAGAAGCTTCACTCTGAGCTACCAGTATCCTAGCCTTAAGGCTAGAGTGAATCGTCATGCTCATTACTCGAGCTCGTCTTGGTTTCATCCATTCCTTCCTACTCATTGCATCATCTACTACGTTCGCTTTACCTGGGTGGTAGCGAATCTCACAGTTATAATCGCTGAAATGCTCTATCTATCATCTTTGACGCATTTTTAATTCTTTTTGATCGTAAATGTGCTGAAGGCTTTTATGATCGGTGTAGATAACACTCTTTGTTATGTACAAGTAGTGTCTCCACATTTTGAGAGCAAATACCACTGCGCCTAACTCCAAATCATGAGTGGTGTAGTTCTTCTCATAGATTTTGAGTTGTCTGGATGCGTATACTATCACTTTGTTTCTCTGCATCAAAACGCAACCAAAACCTTGATTCAAGGCGTCACATTAAACTACAAAATCATCTGTGCCCTCAGGAAGTGCAAGAATCGAAGCATCACACAACATGTCCTTCAGAGTCTGAAAGGCGTTCTCCTGCTCATCGCCCCACTCTAATTTATTATTCTTTTGAGTCAATAGGGTGAGAGGCTTTGCAATCTTCGAGAAGTTTGTGATAAATCGCCTATAATATCCCGCCAATCCTAAGAACGAACGAATCTCGGTTGGAGTCTTTGGGGGCTTCCAGTTCTTTACTGCTTCAATTTTGCTGGGATCCACATGTATTCCTATACTGTTCACTACATGTCCGAGGAAACGAACCTCTTATAGCCAAAATTCACATTTTGAGAATTTCCCAAATAATTTCTCCTTTTTAACAACTCTAATATCAGCTTCAGGTGAACCTCCTCTTTGGACTTTGAATAAATCAAAATGTCGTCAAAAAATACAATGATAAACTTGTCAAGATACGGCTTACATACATGATTCATAAGGTCCATGAATACCGCAGGAGCGTTAGTCAGACCGAAAGGCATGACCGTGAATTCAAAATGCCCGTACCTCATCCTGAGAGCAGTTTTGGGAATGTCTTCTTCACGTACTCTCAACTGATGATAGCCTAATCGAAGGTCTATTTTTGAGAAATACCGCGAACCTTGCAGCTGATCGAACAAGTCATCAATCCTGGGAAGAAGGTAACGATTCTTGATAGTTAGCTTGTTCAGCTCTCGATAGTCTATGCACATACGGAATGAACCATCTTTCTTTTTTAAAAAAACACAAGAGCTCCCCATGGCGAAGAACTAGGTCGTATGAAACCTTTGTCTTGGAGCTCTTTAAGTTGGTTGGATAGTTCTTGCATTTCTGTAGGTGCCAAACGATAAGGTGATTTTGCAACGGTCATAGCTCCAGGGATAAGATCTATGCGAAACTCTAGTTCGCGAGGTGGGGGTAAACCTGATAGATCTTCTGGAGATACACCGGGGAAGTCGCGTACAACAAGAATGTCTTCAAGTTTTGGCTCGTTCACCTTCATGGTCTTTAACTGTTTCAGGTTTCCTTCGGGACGTTCTCCATGAACTTCCAAAATACTCCCGTTAGATAACGGGATTTGGACAATTTTCTCATAGCAAACTATCTTAGCTCTCAGCTTCGACAACCAATCCATTCCTACTATCACGTCGAAACTACCATACCCAAAGGGAATCAAATCGATAATAAATGTATGACCTTCTAGTTCAAGTTTACAACTTCAAATAATCTTATTAATTTCTACTTTAATGCCGCTAACTATTTCAATCTCAAAACTAGGGCTTATGACACTAGGTTTCATGTAATCAATGGCAAGAAGTTGGCAGATATAAAGCTACAATCAACACCAGAGTCAAACAAAACTATAGCGAAATGATTGTTTAGAGAAAATGTACCCGTCACAACGTTCGGGTCTTGTGGAGCTTCAGCAACACCTAAGGCAAAGGCTCTACAATGTGCTCGATTCCTATTGTTCCCCGAGTTGGGGTTTCCTTCGATTGCTAGCACAGGGTTTGGGTGATTTCCTCATGTGATGGTGGCTCGGTTCATCCTTGGGCAATTCCTTCTAAAGTGGTTAGGATCTCCACACTCAAAGCAAGTTGGCCTTGGTCTCTTATTAGCAGCTTTACCCGTGCAGTATCGGGTAAAGTGACCCACTTGGTTACATCGATGACACACATGGCAGTTACCAAAATGATGGAAGTTGCATTTTGCACACTTTGGCTATTGACTAGCATACTGACGTTGCCCTTCTCCTTGCTCCGGAGCAGTTAGAGCAAAGTTCCCTCCAGTTCTTTGTCTCTTGTTCCTATCATCTCTTCCTCGGTTCATGTTCTGATTATTCGACCTCCTTTTGCTTCCAGCATTTTCCTTCTTCTTGAAAAGTCCATCCTTGATACCATCTGTGGTCAAACGGTTGGCCATACTTACAGCACCCTGGATTATAGCAGGTTCGGATGAAGTGACACATGGCTTGATCTTAGGAGCTAAACCCTGAATGTAGCGATTGACACGCTGGCTCTTTGAGGTAACCATGTGTGGCACCAGCCTTGCCAACTCGTGAAACCTAGCTGTATACCCATCAATATCTGATCCAACCATCTTATGGTTCTAAAATTATGATTCCAACTTCTGAACTTCATCATCAGGACAATATTCTTCCATCAACAACTTTTTAAAATCTTCCCAAGGTTGGGCAATAGCAGCGGCCCATCCTCGGGTTTGAACAAGGGTATTCCACCAAGTTAGGGCGCGGCCTTGAAGCATACTAGCCGCGAATTCGACTTGGCTCTCTGCGGGGTACTTAGTGATATGGAGCACAGACTCAGTGCTTTCAAACCAAGTTAGTAAACCAACTGCACCTTCTGTGCCAAAAAATTCATTGGCACCAGAAGCCCTGAATGTTTTGATACTATAGCTTGGTGTGCCCTCTCTTTGATTTGTTCTGTTTCCTCCAAGGGCTTGAACAAGTTGAGTTAGCAGATTTGGCAATGCGGTGTTAAGTTTTTGAGTCACTTCATCTGCTGTTTCGTTGGGAGGGTTGGTGTTGTTGGCAGTGTTGCTACATGTGCTTCTTCCCGCCACAATTCTACAATTTAACATAAAAATTTACTTTATTAGAAACTCGACAAACCGTACCTTTAAACAGTTTATATGGCATTTTGGAACGAAGTGTTTAAATGAATAATCAAGCATAGATAGATGTATTCTACCAATTTAAATCAACCATATTTAGTATTTAACCAATTTAGTGGTATACATATTTAGGTGACAAGCAAGTTTTATATAAGGAATATCTATATTTTATCTCTCAAATTAATATTTAATAAACATGATTTCAATTTTTTTTGTTATAAAATAAAAACATATTAAATTGGTTGCCAAGAAAATAGATCAATAGACAAGTATTTAGTTAAGCATTGTAAAAGTTTATTGTTTTGTTCGTTACCTATATAAAATTTAAGTAATCAATTTTTTTACATAGGTCCTTCCAAAAGACAATGATATCAATATCAGTCAAAATTTGACACTTGAGTTATGCAATCGATTCAAATAGTTCATTATAGAAAAGAAACTACACAACTAGAAATCCGAAAAAGCATGAAATTAACCGTGCATGTAAGCTTCACTAGTATACCGTCATTGGTGTATCTGCCAACAACTAGAACAAAAAGAATTTGGTAGGACAAGAACAAAACGCCTGCATTTCTGCTTTCAACCCAAATCTCTCTATAATCACGTTGCGTCTACGCATTTGAGTATCCACATCCAGACATCCAAGCCTCACCCATCCTCGAGTGAATTCTTCAAAAGTCTTAAGCCAAGTAGTAACTTGAATCATAATTTCACAACTCATCATACAAGAACTGTCATGAACTTAAGTTAGAAGTCGGTAAAAGGCTCAATGTTCTTGAAAAATTGACTCAACTTCAGGGTCGCTCAGAAACAATCTTGAATTACTGAACACAGTGCCTGCGAACAAGTAAATAACGCTTACGTTCGCAGCCAAAACATTTGGCTTAATAGTGTGACGAAATAAGATAGAGACGTGACCAAAATATAAGTTGACTTAATTTCTAATGGCGAAAGAACAAACGTCTCTACATGTCGTGCTTACGTAGTTCACCTGCCGCTCACCTCGAGCTCTGACTCGGAATCTATCGACGAGTCCACCTCAAGGTATTTTGCAAGGTAAGGGTACGAAGAGTAGTTGAGTGTACGTCGTAACTTATTCACGGAAACATCAGCATGCGAAGACGATGTATGGGACATAAACGGTGTTCGTAATAACAATGTGCTTAGGGACAGTGTGACAACAGTAACCGACGTAAAGCAAACTCAGAATATAAATTTTAAATCAGTATAAAGCATGATGTATTTAAGCGAAAATAGTGGACATCTAAAAGTATGCAATGTACAATGAACATAATCCCTAGTATGCTTTTCAGTGACCAAACTGGAAAGTCGGCTTTTTAACTTGTTTAAAATAATGACTATACCCAGTGTTGCATGATACTCCCCGAATTAGACATAGTTGATCAAGTTATGTCTAATTTAGGTCTAATGATGCAACCACTTGGACTAGTCTACTCGTTTCATGTTCGGTGTTTTTAGAAAAAGAAAATCATTTTGGTTATAGTTTGAATTTTCATTTTTGAAAAACCGGTGTTCTCTATAACTGTTAGCCTCAATTTTATTAAGTCAATAAAGGAAGCTCATTCCCGTGTTCAAGACCTCACTTCGGGGGAGATTGTTAGCCTCAATTTATTGAGTCGAACAAGGAAGCTCGGTCACTCTACGATGGAGCTTCGGTCTTTAATTAGTTAACGTTGTAATAAAATATTAGTTTACAACAAAGAACAAAGAGAAAGACCAAGACCACATGAGCTTAACGACAAAAGCAATCTCATTATCTCATGAAGGAGTGTCATCAATGAACTCACTTCGGGGGAGATTGTTAGCCTCAAAATATTGAGTCGAACATGAAGTTCGTTCATTATGTATTTAAGTCTCGGTCAATCAATTAGTTAACGTTGTAATAGGAAAGTATCGGGAATCAGGCTCGATAGTTAATCTAATATTGTATATGTTTCGGGTTTAATCCCAAGCAAAACCCGAGCCCGGGTCCTAGACAAATATCCCGAACGTCACTTAATGTGTCAGGGTATATAAGTAACTTTTCCACCTAGGAAACACATAAGTTGATTTCATTTATAACATTTCTTTTTCTCCTTTCTCTCTCAACTCTCTCTCTCTCTCTCTCTTGTTTCTCTCTCTAGAAATCTTACCACTCTCTTTTTTCTTGAACTAGATTCGTGTGGTATATGAAGTGAAAGTGTTATCGGGATCCTACAATTGGCATCAGAGCTACGTGTGGATTGGTGGTTGATTATTGTGGTTAAAAACCAAATTTTCATGGCTTATTTTGCTCAAGAACAACCCACGGCTCAAAAAATTTTTGGGGTTATTTGTTGGTTGATCTTGTTATTTCTCGTGTTATACTTATTAACCATGATGTATTAGTGCCGTTGCATGT
>BQNB010029364.1:8005-55805 GCA_026074375.1 Tanacetum coccineum | reverse complement strand
ATCTCTTAACCAATCTATGTGGTAACATATAACTAATTCGCTCAATTGCTCGGTCGTAACGAGTATTCTATCATAAGCTTGGCAAGGATACACATCTCCACCACTAAAGCCAAGGAGTAACAAGTTTATAAATGTAATATGGGTTTTTGTATGGAAAGGCGTATGGTTGATAACTCTAACTAATCTTTCATCGATACCAATGTTCCAGGAGGGTGATAAAGACTACACATACACACCCGAATTGCCGGGATAGACACATGTGACTGCTCATTCCCACCTCGAAAAAGCTAAAGATTAGGACTAGTAGATTAATTTAGGGTAGGAACCTTCTAACTTTCACCAAAAGTCGTAAACCAACGAGGCAGCTGAGACATGCATACACACCCGAATAGCCAGGATAGACATACACGCTCGATCACATCCACGTTCGAGTAAAACTAGCGGCTAATCATTAGGTGAGAGGGAAGTAAATTGTTGTTAAAGAAAAATCAAGAAACAAATACATTAAGACTAAGATACAAGTTGCTAGGCACTTATTTTCCCGACCGTTATTATGACAAAGACACAACTATTTACGACATCTTGATCATAGATCAAAAACAACAACCTAAGTTGGCGTTCCCGTAATGATCAAATTCCTAATCATCCCAAAACTTTACATACTCTACAAGGAATGTGGCGACATCTTCCACTTTGTACAATACTATAACACCCTGTGTTTTCAAGTCATTGACGACGTCAACAAATCCGCAATATACCTTTTGTATTGTACGCATTTACTTGAAATTGTAAACGTTAGGTTAAATCGCGTACACCAAAAATTAGCGTTCAATGTAAACGGGCTTCAAACAATTAAATGTTTACATTAAGCAAGGGTTATATAATTATTTTAAGGATAATTATTAACTTTGTTCATTTTATTTTTATCGGATACGTAAAGTGTATACGTTTCGCGATAAATTGCGTTTAGGCACTCCCGGAACCACGAAAACTTTTCTACGCTTCAACAAATACCCACGTTTATACCCAATACCCAAAATTTACTCAATATTATCACACTTATACATCTAAAACCGGATTCATAGAGAAAAGAACAAAAAGATACAAGTTGAGAACACATTTCCATGTTTTCATGGGATGTTCTCAACTATTTGAGGACATACCCCATCCCTACCATCCTTTGACCCATGACTAAGACTAAGGCCATCCCTAGGACACCCCTTATGTCTCCTTGACCAATTATGCATCTTATATACATACACATAACTAGCAACTAACACATACATCACCAACACTTAGATAAAATTCACAAAACTCTCTCTTATATGCCATATAGGCCACGGCATTATACCACCTCCCAACTAAATCCATACAAAATTTTCTACAACCCTTACACTTCTATATACACATATCCTAAGATGTACTAAGACATTTGCAAGCATTGGTTAACCATTTCCAAGTTATAATCAAGAAAAAGGAAGCTAGGGTTTAGTGAAGGAAAGTAAGGGTTTATAAAGTGCAAGTTTGGTTTTTGTGGCTAAACAAGGGTTTAGCACTTGTTCATCACACATCTCTACATATAGGTCTATTTTACTTTTAGGTTTTATAATTCTATTTTATGTATATGTTTATTTCTATTTTAGGCTTAATACACCATTAGGAGTTTATCTAGAAAATGAGGTTTTCACTTGAAATGTTCATATGGGTGAATTTTTATATATGTGGTGGTATTACATGATTATCATGTTATAAAGTGGGGTTAAATGTTGTTTACATATGGTTTTAAAGTAAACATGATTATGAGGTAAATTAGGGGTTTTCATAAACTTATAATATGTTTCAACTTAAAGAAATACATAAGACATGTTTATATTTGATTTATGGGACTTTTAATCACTGTTATTATAACGATAAAATACGAAGTTTACGGGTTTTACGATAATTAAATCGATAAAAAAATATTTACATAGGGTATGATGTGAACAGTAATTTGTACTATTCACCTAGCAGTGTCCGAAAATTTGAAAATGTCAATTTATGATAACTCGTCTTAATACGAAAAGATGGACATAAGAAACGCGAGAATCGGGCTTAAAACGCGAAAGTTACGCCAGTTTTACTAAACGGTAATTATAAACGTTTTAACTTATTAAACACAATTTTTCCAAAACCATTAGTTGGTATTGAGGGCTTAGTAGATATTTAGGTGGTTATTAAAAGTACTTTATTAACTAGGGAGTTTCATAAATGAGGCCTCTTCGAGATGGCGTTTCGACGGAGTTGTTGGATTTACGATTAAAGTGTCCTAACTCCTCGAACGTCATGTCATGACCTCTTTAATTATGATAGCCCGAACGATAGTACAATGTAACAACTCTTAGATTATATTCAATGTTGTTAGACTAAGTACTCAGTACTTACACGACCTTAATTTAATTAGGTTGCAGTTGATCAATTCACGTGGCACGTTATTTGTGATACACTTAGCATTACTCACTCAAGGTGAGTTCATAGCCCCACATTTTACATGCTTTTGTTTTACAAAGTTTTTGGGGTGAAAAACATGCAATGCTTTACAATTGGACACAAGTGGTTAAGTTTCATGTTAAGATTACGGATTACGTGTTGCCTAAGTAGCGATAACCCATATCTGAGCCCATTATCATGAACTGTTAATTGTGAGCGCGAATGTTATTAATAGATCTATTGGGTTTGACAACCCCGTTCGGGTGATTAGCTATCACCAGTGAAACGAACGTATACCATGTCGAATATAGGATGTTGCGGGTTAGAACATCACCACGGGCAAACGGCCATTAATTTGGCATCCATACATGTCAAGCATCAGTGTCATGAGCTTAGAGCAACGTAATTACATTTATATGATATCTGCATCTGTTGCATTATCATACACTTGGGGAAATCTTGTGGTCCTACAATATATGATTTATCAAACCTATGAATTCACCAACATATTGTTGACGTTTTAAAGCAATGTTTTTCAGGGGATCAATAAGCACAAGGTGCGATGGATACATTGGTGGTTTTGATTTGGATGTCTTGCATTAAAGATTTTGTCGCATTTCATTTTGTTATCTGTTATGGGCTGAAAATCTTTGTATTTGATTAAGTGAACAAGTTAAGCTACGGGCTTATGTAACAATGACTTTGTTAAATCCAATGTATCGTTTTCAAACGACTTTTTGGTCGTTCTATATATCTCTTGTGTTGTTGATCCATAAAGTAACACGCCCCGGACCCATATTCCGCTGCGACCCAATTTGGGGGTGTTACAGATTGGTATCAAGAGCCAAGGTTATAGAGAACCAGGTCAAATGTTTTTGCTGGACTATAACCGTTTTCAAGAGTTGTTTTTATAAACAAAGGGATTACACGGGACATACATATGTGCATACATTCATGCATACACTACTTGTTGCATTAGTTGGTTGGACTAGATGCATTCATAATTAATATACATGTTATAACTATAAATGTATATTACTATAAGAGTCTTATATGAAATACTAATATAAGCTATCTTTGGATTTTCAGATTCAGTCATGTCAGATTCTGAGGAATCGGGGATCACGTATACGACAGTGTCCAGTCCATATGAGGACCTATCCGATATAGGTTTACCACGAGCCGATGATCATGAGTTACTCAAGCCACCTTACATGCTAGAGGACCCATATGCAGAGGCCGCTCTTCAGGCACCACCCTCTCCCGATTATGTGCCTGGCCCAGAGGAGCCTGAGCAGGCACCACCCTCACCTGATTATGTTCCAGGTCTGGAGCATGATGATGATGAGATCGTTGCTGAGGACCAGCCGTACGCTGAGGATGCCTCACCTATTGCACAATCACCTGATTACATTCCAGAGTTTGATCCTGAGGCTGATCCGGAGGAGGATGGCGATGAGGACCCTGAGGAGGATCCTATCGACTATCCTGCTGACGGAGTAGATGATGGAGACGATAAGATGGACATTGAGGAGGATAAGGATGACGATATGGATATCGAGGTTGATGAGGAGGATGAGGATGACGAGATGGATGTTGAGATTGAAGAGGAGGCGGATGAGCAGCACCTAGCTCCTGCCTACCCAGTAGTTGTTGCTTTACCAGCTACTGCCCCATCTGCAGAGGAGACTGAGCCGTTTGAGACTGATGAGTCTGCGGCCACACCACCACCTCACCCTGCATATTGGATAACGGCTAGGATTTCCATTCCCGAGCCATTACCTGTACCAGCATGGTCTGATTCTGAGGTTGCCAGATTACTTGCTATATCTTCCCCACCAGCATCACCACTATCTCCATGGTCTTCATCACCACCACAGATTCCTTTCCCATTATCACCACCTTCACCTGTATTGACAGCACCACCTTCTAGCCCTATTCGATCATTGGGCTATCGAGCTGCCACTATTCGGATAAGAGCTGAGGCTGCAGCTACTTCCCATTCACTACCATTACCACCACCCTTCATACTCTCCCCCCACTAGACCAGATGCACCACCACCCTTGCCTACATCAGCTCCTACTTCATTCCCACCACTATCATTACCCACTGACAGTCATAGAGAGGGCAGACCCGAGGTTAACCTACCACCTCAGATAGGATTAGGTATCGCATTGGGTCTCGGGTATGAGGTAGGAGAAAGCTCCGCCGCTACTGCTACTAGACCAGCTAGAGGTCTTAGGGCAGATTACGGCTTTGTTGCCACTATGGACAGGCTGATCAGACGTGACCCAGAGAGATATGTCGGATATGGGATCACGGATTCATGGGAGGAGATGGTTGAGACATTACCGGGAGCTCCGGTTAGTACTGATACAGAGTTGGGTGCACACATGAGAGAGTTTGAGTCGATGGTTAGGCGAGATACAGATGAGATCTACACGAGGTTGGATGATGAGCAGGGACAGAGACAGTTATTGGCCGGTCGGGTCAATATGTTGTTTAGAGATAGACGTGCTCATGCACATACACGTCAGCTCATGGAGACTGAGGCTGGGATGTCTAGAGAGGCTTGGAGACGAGCTATGGATTCGAGCGATCTTGCTCATGGAGGGGTTATATCCCTACGCACCACAGTTCATGCACAGATGTCAGAGATCACAGAGTTACAGTCAGCGGATCGTAGGAGGCAGAGAGCGATTTCTGAGTTGCTAGAGACAGACCGCAGGAGGCGTGAGGAGATGAGAGAGTTGAGAGCTGCTGATCGCACTCGACAGCAGCAGATTATTCAGACCTTGACTGCTATGCAGACACTACAGAGAGAGATGGTTCCACTACAGGGACTGGTCACCACACTGCAGGGGCAGGTGACCGACTTACAGGGACAGGTGATGACATTACAGGGACAGGTTACTACATTACAGGGACAGCAGGGATCCGCTGGGGGTCCTGCACAGCCAGAGCTGCCAGAGGAGGCTGGTAGCAGTTCTTAGATTAGACTTTGTTATGGCTAGTCATTTTGTATATAGCCTACTAAGTATTACGGGTTTAATCCCGGCTAGTAAGGCTTTAGGTTGTTATGTTTATTTTGTAACCTAAACATATGATCATTTTGTATCCAAACCAATCATGTATGTTTTTCCCGTTATATATGAAATGGTAGTATTATGTCATGTCTATAATCGAATTTGTGATGAATGAATGTCGATTTGGTTATATCATTGTTAATTACAATTCAATTGTACATTTCACTGTGTGATGTGATCTCACTTTAGTTATCATGGATATGTCATGTCATGGTTATGATTTTATGAAATCTAACGGATATTGTATTTTCTTATGATTGAAGAAAATGGCACCAAAAAGAGCCACGAGGTCAGCACGGGCCACGACAACACCAACCCCAACAGCAACCACAACCACTAATGTCACTAATGCCCAACTCCAAGCTATGATTGATCAAGGAGTCAGTGCCGCCTTGGCCGCACGTGACGCAACCAGGAATGGCACTGATAGCCATTCTTCGGGAACGGGTGTCAGGGGATCTGAACGCGTTGCTCGAGAGTGCACTTACCAGGATTTCATGAAATGCAAACCTCTGTATTTCAAGGGCACCGAGGGAGTGGTTGAGTTAACCCAATGGTTTGAAAGAATGGAGACTGTCTTTCGAATAAGCAACTGCTCGGCGGAAAACCAGATCAAATTTGCTACCTGTACTCTGTTAGCAGGTGCTGGGGGGGGGGGGGGGGTAGGTGTTGTTGGTTGCGTGGATCTAACATGGTGGAATTCCATGTATGACTATTTACTCATGAAGTTGCATACTCGTATGACATGGGTAGATCTAAAGAAAAAGAGACTGACTAGTATTGTCACGAAAACGAAATGAAGAAGCTTGAGCTGAGTTGTGTGACTTAAAGGTAATAGGTACTGTTGTTTTCAAGTACAACCAAGTTTTCAAGAGTAGCACTACTGTGTGTTAGAATGTTCCCTGAGGAGGCGGATAAAATTGAAAGGTATGTCGTCAGGGATTCGCCCGAATCGACCATGGAAAAAACTTCGTGGCTTCAAAGCCAAAGACATGAAGAGGCTATTGAAATGGCCACAGAATTGATGGACGAAGAGAGTCAGTACATTGCGAGTGGCAAGCTGAAAAACAAGAGGAAGTTAGAAAAACCAATTCAGAAACAACCAGAAACACTGTATTTGGTTTACTTGTATATCATTTACAGGGATTTTGCCAAATAAAGCCAAATAAATGCCCAAAGATTAGAAAAATGTGTGCTTTGTGTCCAATTGTGCAGAAAGGATTGAAAGACAAAAAGAAGCAAAAACGATCAAAACCGACAAGAAACAGGGAAAAAGACAAAGAGCAGAGAAGACAAAAGAAATCAGCAGAAATCGCAGCCGGATCAGCCCGACACAGTCAAACTCAGTCAAAGATAGAAATAAAGGAAGTCAAAAGCCAAAAGTCAAGTCAAGGGGCCATTATTGTCAAGTGTGCAAAGTTTCAAGTGTTCATAAGAAGATTTAAAGATCAAGGGACTTAATTTGCCAAGTGTTGAAAGTGTCTTTATTAAGAAGAAAAGAGAAGAACACAACAACAAGGGTTTAACTTGCCATTTCCAAACCTCCTTTAACACTAAGATTGGGCGGACAAAGTTACAAGGACGAATTTTGCCAACACTCCAAAGTTTCAAACATAATACCCGGTTATATCGCAACAAACTCAACAACCCAACGATTTCCAACAGCTTTTCCCGCCCAAAAGTAACACAAACCCAAACACGAATTTACCCTCCCCCGCTCCCTTTTCTCTTATAAATTCGTTCATAAACTCTCACCACTCACAATCCAACACGTGGCAGCACCCTATTGGACATAACACCTCATCAATTGATCAAACGGCTAAGATTCACTTACAAATGATCGAGGGCTGTGATTTAAAGGAGCATTCTAGAAATTCTTCCCTCTCCTCACCTCTTCTCTATAAATAGAAGCTTAGGTCTTCATTTTGAGTGTGTGAATTTTCTGTTTTTAAAACATTTACTTTGTAATTTTTCGTGTTTAAGCAAATTAAGCTCTCATTTTAAGCACTTAAGCTTTAAGCTCTTGTAATCATTTCTTTTCACTTGTACTCCTTTAATTCATTAATAAAAGTCAATTTACACAATTAATACTCTTTCATTTTTTAGTTTGAAGTTGAATTCATCAATAAGCTTTAAATAAGCTCAAATTAGCTTATTATTTCTAATAAGCTCAAATTTAGCTCAATTTCTGTCTTAAGCAATTCATTTACCATCTTTACTCACTTACATTCAAATCATGGAAACTTGAGAAGTTATAAGCTCAATTTGGAAGGACAAGAGGAAATAAGCTCAAATTAAGCATAAGCCAGCTTATCAGGGTTTAGAGGCTATGGTAGCCATATAAGAACACTAAGCTTCTACTCTTGGAAATGCTTTGTGTTGAAGATTCATATTTAAGGTTCCAATCTCTTTTATTTTATTAATGCTTAAATTTCAGTAGTGATAGTATTTGGGCTAGATGAGAAGTCTATTTTTCTTATTAATAGCCATAATTTTTAGTTAGAATCTTATTAAGCAAATTCAAAATTTTAGGTAGATATTTTGTTTTAGGAAATTTCAGCTTATAATAGATTTAAGCTATTTTTTAACATTTTCCCCCCCCCCCCCCCCCCCCCCCCCCCCCCTATTTTTTTTTTTTTTTTTTTTTTTCTTTAGAATCTGTTAGTTTCCTTAAGTGTGTTTGGTTAGCTAGTATTTGACTATTAAGTCAAAGTTAGAGAGTCATTTGGCTTTGTTTAGCTCATTAAGTCATATTTTAGGATCAATTGGTTTAATTCATTAGTTTGCATATTATAAGAATTTGGCACTTGATTTAATAGTCTTAACACCAGGGTAAGTATAGACCATAAGGAGCGTTTGTTTGAGCTGTTTTAGACTTCATTAGCTTAAGAATTTGGTAGAATTCAGTATAAGTTTGCTTAGGAACCATTATTGAGAATTTTTGATCCACTAGTATAGCCTGCATTGTAGTTTGTGTCCATAAAACCAACTGCATCAGCAGTAAATCAGTACGCTGATGAGTATTTTTTATTCTTTTAAATCAATTATTAGTGCTCTAAATCTAGGAATTAGGATTTGAGTTTTTTGGATTTTTGTAGTTCAACATATAGTCTAGAAAAGTAGCCAAAAAGATTTTAATTAAAAGTGTTTTAGAATCATTAGAATTAAGCTTCAAAGTTCATGTTTACATTCATTTAGAATTTCATAAACTGTCAATCTCTAAGCTTTAATTTCCCTTAGCTAATGTTAGAGTTAGGTTAAAAGCTTATTAGAGATTTAAAAAGCACATCATAAGGTTTCTAAATCAGCTTTTAGTGTGAATTTTAGCTTAATAATAAGCATTTTAGAAGCATATAAGCAAAACTAAGGTTTTAAGCATAGCTACTGTAGCAGAACCAAAAAGCTAAATTTTCAGCTTATCTAGTGATCTAGAGTGCTTATGGCTTTTATTAAAGTTGTTTAGTTATATCTCAGCTTCATCTTTCTAGTTTTAAGTTTTTACTAATTCTCATTTTTCAATAAGCCAAAAATAAGCTAAATCGTAGGGTCTTTTTGGTATTTTCCCCATAGTTTTGTCCTTCTGTTTATACTATAGTGCAATTAAATAAAACTTACCCCGCCTACCCTCCTTCTTTCTGGTTTTACATTTTCTACCCTAGGCTTTTTAATAATAAAAATAGTTTTAATATTTTTAAATATTAGATTAATAAAATTAGGGTTTAGGTTTTAATTAGTAAAATTAGGGTTCAATTAGGTAATAAAAATTAGGGCTTTTATTTTTTATAACTTTCTGCACTTAATTAGTTTCTAAAAATCATTTTTCCATATTTTTCTCATTAAATTTGTATTTTCTAGGAATTAAAATAGATTTAAGGTAATTACTTTTTCTTAGATAAATCATAAAAAATAGAAAAATAGTTGAAAAATTAAAATTCTTTTTGCATTAATTTTCATTTTAAATCTAGTATTTTTGAAAAATAAAAGAAAAATTTTAGTGTTAATTTTTAGAAAAAGTTTATTTTTGATAAATCATTAAATTTTAGAAAAATCATAAAAAATTCAAAAATACATAAAAAATTCTAATTCTTTTTCCTAAAATTTTCATTTTAAATTTGTGATTTTTAGATATTAAATTTGTTAAAAGTTGTGTATTAGTTTTTAAGTTTCAGTTTTAGCCCGCGTTTATTACATTTTGTGCATTTAATTTTCGTGCTAGTTAATTGTTTTTCAATTCTTGCTATTACATTTGTAGTATAATCAACAAATCAAATATCCTTTACTATTCTAAACTCGAATCCGAATCATTCTTAAATTCTCAATTCACGATTTCGTTGGGACACGACCCGAGTTGTACAATACTTCCCGGATAAAAATATACGAATTGTGTTTTCTTTTGTGAGATTTTTACCTTATATTTCTCTTGGTTGAGAAGTATTTTGGAAGGAATTCTTACGGGATTATTACTATTGGTATATAAATTTGTTTACTACACACCAATTTTTGGCGCCGTTGCCGGGGACTTGTGTGAGCGATTCCTTCGTTTTGTGTTTGTCGATTTGGTTTGAAGATCCTTTCGTCCTCGAAAGTTAAATTTTTGTCATAAATCAAAAAATCCAAAAAAAAAAAAAAATATAAAAAGTAAAAAAAATATATTTTTCTTTTCTTTTTAGTATAAGTAAAAGATAAAAAAAATAGAAAAATCAAAAATATAAAAAAATTGTCTTAATTCAGAAAATAAAATTCACCAAGTTGGTTAACGAACACCAACAAATAATATCTTCCATTGAGATATTATCATTTCAATTTCCGGTGAACTTGCAATTGTTCCCAATTCGTAATCAAAGATTTAACACTTGCCTTTTGTGTCTCTACGACGTACGGCTCACCTTGAAAAGCAATTTTCAAGAGCTACCGTGAAGTAGTTGATTATTTGGTTTAAGTCTCTTTCGTGTAACCGTTAAAATTCATTGCTAAAAAAAAAAAAAAAAAAAAAAAAGGTTGCGCCTTTTCTTCTGCAGTTCTTAGTCCAGATGGCCCACCGTGTTCAAATATTACACTTAACAGTGCAAGGTCTTGTGTGATGGCATATGAATTTCATACACAAGGGACGTTTCCAGTATATCTATTAATTTCAGTTAGGGTGGTAGCAATAAGCCCTAAAGGTTAACCGACTTTTGTTTCTGTTTGTGGTGGTGAATTATGTGTAGCGGTTGTTTGGTTTTTTACGGTAGTTGTTGTTTATATCATTGGCGGTAGTTGTTGATTGTGGAAAGTTCATTGTCGTCTGAACTTTCCTTTATGATCACAGTTGATACTTGCACCGGAGAGTGCTTTATTACCTGATCCAATTAGCCTCTTGGTTATGTTAATGGCTTCCTCTAGAGATTGAGGTTTAGAGCGTGTAACATTCCCTTCCATACTTTCGAGGCAACCCCCGAGAAACATCCATCATTTTCTCAGAACTGGCGCCCAATCTTGCACCATAGTGGGAAACACAAAGGTTTGCCAATTTCAGGGAATCTTCCTCACATGGTGTCTTGAGATCATTCCCCTTTATAGTCAGATGGTAAAATTTCCGTCTTCCATCTTTCTAGACTTTAGTTCCGGGGAATAGCATTTTCTCATCAACAGTTTCTGAATTCAACCCAGTAATCTTGTAAGCTCTTCTCTCCCAATAGGTTAGGGCAAAAATAATTCCACCAGATATAGTCGTCTTTAGTTTAAAGTACCAGAGCAAACTTCACACATGTCAGTCCTTCGGTACCTTTGCTACTGGTAAAACATAGGATTCAGTTCTTTCAAACCAGCGGATGAGACCAATAGCGCCTTTCGTACCTTTGAAGTTGATAGGTTGGCAGCTCATGAACTCTTTGTAGCTACATTGTCTTGCCATAGGAGCTTCTCTTGGTCTGGTGGTATTATCAGTATTTGCCATGTTAGCGGCTTGTGCTTCCAGAGCTGCGGTAACACTGTCAGCAACTAGTTTCCTGATGGCAGCCTGA
The DNA here is from genome assembly GCA_026074375.1 of Tanacetum coccineum. NCBI lineage: Eukaryota > Viridiplantae > Streptophyta > Magnoliopsida > Asterales > Asteraceae > Tanacetum > Tanacetum coccineum. Next base: position 44,250 of record BQNB010029364.1, on the reverse strand, counting down.
GTCATGGCTGGTGCTTCAGATGTTGACATCCTTTTGGGAGGCATTCTATCAACATAAGATAACACGTAATAAGAATGATATCACAAGTCTTAAAATGATTAAAGTTCAAAAATAAACATTGTCACAATAGTGATATCAAAATCATAGATAATTCATATCAAATAAGTATCTATGATTTATTTAGAAATCATGGTATGATTCATAACGATGGAGACGGAATGATATTAAAGAAGTTGGTTTTAGGAATGGAATATCGGATTATGAAACAACAAGGAATAACGGTATCATGAACAACTTACCTTTGTACTATAGATAGTCAAAATTTGACAAGTGTTGTTATTTATACCACACATCCCATGGCTAGGTTAAAAGCTATAACTAGTATCTAATCTAGTAGTTTGATGGTCCTTTTTGGCTGTTCTTGAGTTCATAGATTGCATTCAGAAGACTTTCCTTGTTTGCTTGGTGACGGACTTGAGTTCTTCGAGAATTGTTCTAGATTACAATCCTGAAGCGAGCCAGAGCAAAGTCTTGTTGTTATTTCCCCATTTGCTTTCTTGAAGTTTACCATTCGAGCAAGAGCCTTTTTGGAAGTTCAGCTTCCAGATTGTCAAAATCTTGTTGTATAATCACCCGACCTTTTCCGAGACCTTCTATTTTGTCTTCTATGTATGCGGTCGAGAGAGAGTTCATCCAGGTGATTTAGTATTTCCTTAATTTGCTCCTCGTGATGTTCCAGACTTGTCTTACGAGAGCTTTCTCCCATCTCAAATTCTTGAGGTAGGGCAGAAGAAGAGGGAAGAATATTGTTTATGCCTTGTTTCTTAGTGACAATAATTCCTCCTGAAGAAAGAAATTCCTTAAGCATTAAACTATAGAGATAGCATTGTAGATGGAGCACAATAGTTGTTGGTGGCATAGGTGACTCTTTTAGCATAGTATGCAATGTCATGACCTTCATATAGGGGTCATCCATGAAAAAGTGAAAAGAGTTGGTGAAAACTATTGGACCTACACCAAATTAGTTTATATGAAGAGCTAGAAATAAGTTTTCCCTGGTAAGCTAAGACATAGTCCAGGGAAGCTGGATATAGTCCGAAAGTTGGAAGAAAAAGCATCCTTTAATATCAGAAGTAGGGGATAGTTGGGAGAAGAATTCACTCTGTTAACAACCCATTATAAAAATAACAAAGTTACTTATATAAATAGTAAAATAGTGAAGTATCTTTACATACTATTTCAGTAGATGTTAGAGGCACGAGGACTTTTCTTGATGGAAAAAGAAAAGTAGTTATAGGTTTAAGGTTTTTAACATTGTTTCTCTATAACCTTGGCTCTTTGATACCAATCTATAACATCCCCATTTAGTACATAAAGCAGCAGAAAGCTAATCTGGGTTATTATTTCATAGTACAACAATCAAAACATAAAAAATGTACTGAAACGATAAGAAGACATTTTTAAAAGATAATTATCATTCACTTATATCGACCATCAGAGTTTTTAAACAAACAGAGTCCCAAAATCTAAACATGAAACCATAAAGTTTAAATGATAACATTTTAAGCCATCATCAAGTTCGGTGCCACTCCGTGCCATACATGTAATCAGTCCTGAGATAAACATGCTAAAAAAGAGGTCAACACAGAGCACACATGTAACAATGGTTGAGTGAAATTCATATTTTTAAAATAAATAGTGTGAAACAAGGTCATCATAAGAGTGGTTACGTTGTTTTAACACCCATAAGTGTAATATTGCAATGAATACAATTATTATGGAAAACAGTAATTAATTGCTACTAAAGCCATGACACTCAAACTTATTAGTGTATGTTAATCAATAATGAAATATATATAAGATAATGGCCCCTGTAGCGTAATTTGTCATATACCTATAGTTATTGCAAATATAGTGCGGTTTGGTTACCTATCTGGCTAACACAAACTGAATTCGTCAATCCCAAAATGGCAATATACACAATATTTCTACGTTCACCTCTCGCAAGTGATTAATGTCCAAAGATTGTGAGGGTTTTTTGGCATAAAGAACTTAGGACAACAAAATGCAAATATATATCAGGAAAACAAAACATTTTTAAAATAACATGTATTCATGTATAATAGCAGGTATCCCCCTCCATGGGTTTATGAAATAAAGATTTAAAAGTGAGGCTAAGAACTCAACCTTAACAGTATAGGGAAATCTGATTAGATGGCAAAAGTAAAAAAAGTGAAAGTAACGGCTTCGTCACATACCCTGGGTTAATATGCAAGTCTTAGTGTGAAGTTTTATGGTTTCAAAACTTCAAAAAGTTTAACGTAAATCTTTGATTTTATAAATTATGAAAATATTGTATCGCTGTTCGGGCTAAATCAAAATCAGAGCCATGTTAGTTATCCTTTGAGGAGCCAGGCAATTTAAATCAGTAAACCCAGCAAACCTAATCAAAATGAAAAACTCAAATGAAACCATTCAAATGAAATTCCCTAGTAATGATGATATGATAAGAAATTAAAAGTTTCTATAAAAGTTAGATGATGATAAATTAAGAATAAATATAAAACAAAATAAATGCGTCGATTTATGATAAATAACATAAATGTTCGGGTTTAATAGAGTTTTATAATATTAATATATATTTTTATAATTTATATAAAAATATTATATTTTATATTTTTAAGTTTGCAAAAATTGGCAATATATACCCTTGGTTTATAAACTTTTACAACTTTAGTCCTTTATATATAAAATATATATAATTTAAACCTTTAACTTTAAAACTTGGAAAAATAGGTCCTTATAGTTATAACTTTAGAATAATGACATTTTCAGTCCCTTTAGTTATAAATTTCAAAAAGTTACGATATACACCCCTATGCATGGAAATATTTGCAAAACAAGTCCAAAAAGCCATGCAAGCTTATTTTAAGATTCCAAATGATATTGGAAGGTTATAGCTTATTAGAATAAGCAAAATTAAGATGTTCTAACATAACACAAGTTTAGAAAAAGGATTCGTTAGCTAGAAAATCAAAACGAGTCGTTTTTAGGGTTTTAAATAAAAAACGCATGGGTTTGAGGATTCAAAGCTTCAAAAAAGAGTTTATATATGATCTTAAGAGTATTATGAACATTTTAATACATATTATAAGTTTATGGAACAAGATCTTAGGCTTACTTGAGCTAAAATGGGTTTTTATGACTCGTATGCCTAGAAATGTCTTCAAGACTTCATTTTTCTTGCTTCTTGGCTTCTATTCTGAGCTTAGGAACTTATCTTGATCCTTCTTGGTCTGAGTTAGAACTCCATTTGAGTGGTGATAAGTTTTTAAGGTGTGATTTGAATGAATGGGGTGTTTGACTATTTATAGGGCTCGAAATCACCTTGGTGGCCAAGAAAACTTGGAGAGGGGTTCAAGGGCTGTAGAGTGATGACTAAGGGAGGCTATAAGGTGAGTATTGTGGGATATGGAGGTATATATGCAAGGTGGAAGGGTTTTAGGGGGGTTCGGTTACATATAAGTGACAAGGAGGTGATTTTGCTAACTTGGTGGCCAAGGTGGTGAATAAGGTGCTTGTAAGTTTAGAGACTTTAAGTGTGTTCTCGAAGATCCGGGAAAATTTCTCATTCCATGTGCTTTACAAGAGCTCGATAGAACTAGTGCTTTAGCCGATTCAGGAGCTAGCATTAATCTTTTACCTCACTCAATTTACAAGAAACTTGGGCTTGAAGCATTGACTCCTACTCGCATGACACTTGAGCTTGCCAACCGTTCCATTTCGCACCCGATGGGCATAGCCGAGGATGTTGTAGTTAGAGTCGATGGTTTCACTTTTCTTGCAGATTTTGTGGTGGTTAATTTTGAACCCGATCCGAGAGTGCCTATTATTCTAGGAAGACCTTTCCTTCGAACCGCAAAAGCTCTCATTGATTTGTATGAAGAGAAATTGACTTTAAGAGTAGGAAAAGATGAACTTGTTTATTATGCCGATAAATCTGAGAAAAACAAAGATAAGAATTGTGTTCACGCTATTTCTATTATCGATTTTTCGAAAGAAGATCCGTTTAGTGGCAGTCCCACTATTCCATCCGATGATTCCTTTCCTAGTTCTTCTCCGATAAAGACTAGTGATTCTACTTCCGAGGAATTCACCGATGAATTCGCTCTTCCTAACTCATTACCACCGGGTGATGATGTTTCCATTCTTAAAAAGAACCTCCAAGAAGATACGTTTCGAATTATTTCAAACCCTCTTTTCAAGATCGATGATAACTTCAAATCCAGCAACGTGAATCCTCTCTTTGAAGAGAAGGATAAGGATGTCGAGATTAAGTCTTCTACTTTCTCCACACTTACTTCACCGGAAGCAAGTGAATTAGAAGATTATCTTGAAAAAGATTCGATTCCACCGGGAATTGATCTTACCCTCCCTACCACCCTTGAAGTTTTAAGTAGCAATCCTACTTTCCCTACTCTCACCGGAGAGAAGGTTTGTTCATGGAAAACGCCGATGTTTTTCTCGTTAGTCCGATTTGTGTGGAAAATGATGAATCGAATTGCGATAAGGAAAAAGATAATTTGTCTCTTGGCAGCATTCTTACATAAGAAACCAAAGACTCTTTCTCGTCCTCAAGAAATTGAAGAAATCAAGGAACAAGTTGAGGAAGTTTCAAGTGATGTTCAAATCAATACCATTGTCATGCCAATTAGAATCACTTTTGATAATCCAATTGATTTTAATGATCATTTCTCCAAACCAAAGGATTTGAAAAAGGACTTACCCATTTCATTTGACTCTACCACCACAAGTATTTTACCACATCCTTCTTTAGATTCCGACTCGCCTTTCACTGCGGAGTTGTCGGCTAGTGTTACCTTGAATTCTCTCGGAAACGAGGACAAAGTATTCAAACCAGGTATACTAGTTTATCATGCCATTCATGATAAAAATCTTGTAACATTGGAGGAGAATTCAAAAGAGAACATTTCCTCCGGGACTCTTTTAGTTTTCAAAGAACCGTCAATTCTTCTACCTACGCCAGAACCTCCAGATGAATGTTTGAAGAATGTTGTGCTTAATTTCTACCAAAGTAAGAAGATGTTTCCTCTACATGTTGAAGATACCTTCGCATTTATCATTTGGACTTTTCTTCCATTCTTCACTTACACCAAGGCATCACCTATGATTTTCTCCTTTCAAAGTGAGAATTTTGTTTTTGATCCTGGAATCATCACGTTTCACAATCCAGTGGCAGTTTCAATGAACGTTTCTATTTGCTCTCCCTAAGGACAACTGAATTCAGGGATCGAGTCGAGCTTGCGACTCGGTGAACAAAAACAAGCCGCTTCGTGGGAGTTCACCCCATGCTTATCCTTTTTATATCTTCTTTCTATTTTCTAACCTCAAATGTGTTGTGATATGAGAGCCATCCTCTCTGTTTCTCGTTGTTTGTTGTCTGTATTGTGATTTGACAGGTTAACCCAACATTTCAAGAATCCTCTCGTGTCCGATGCCTCATTCCGGTTCACCCGAGTTTCTCTTCCTTTGTGCGAAATTAGTTTGGGGAGATCAATATCCTTTCATCATTATCGATTAACGAATTATCTTTGTCTACTTCATAAACGGCTTAGATTTTCGTAGGAACCCGACTAAAACATTGAGGACAATGTTTCATTTTAGTTTGGGGAGGGAATCTATCGATTTGATGTGATTGCCTTTTGTGTTTCTCACGTACCCGCTTTTCCACCAAAAATAGCAAAATTTTTAAAATTTTTCAGTCTTATTCAGTTATACTATTGTTTCATATTAAAAAAAAAATGTGAAAAAAAAAATGTGTTAAGACACAAATGTAGGTTTTCCGTTGGTGAGAATAGAAAGTAATTTTTGACCCGACCGAACAATGTTTTCTAGCTTTTACCCTTAACGTTGTATGGCTAAGTAATCACAAAAGCAAGAAATGATAAAGTTAAATATAAGTTTTTGTGTTAAGCAAGAATATTCTATAATCTTATATGAGTAACTTGTGATCTTTTTCTCCCATAAGCTTCTAATCCACCTAATCATACGTGCTCGTTTTAATTCAACTAAGTCAATCGATGTTTTTAAAAGCTTCACTCAATTGTGAATAAGAATGTTGGTTCAAATTTGTAACTTGATTCTTTAAAACGAGATTTTTCTATTTTAAGTGATTTTAAAGATATATTGCTAAAGAAGCATGAATTAAATATGAATGCAAAAATGCATGAATGTTGAAAGAATGCCAATGAAGCATACATTAGACTATATGGAGCAAGTAATTGATGTGTTGTGATATCCCACTCCGCTAATCACGAGGTGGGGGTTCAAACTAAGACACCAATCCTTGGCCATATTAGGAAGAAGGTGTTGTTGTGATTCCTCACTACGCTAACAACGGGGTGAGTTTTCAAACTAAGAACACCGGTCGTTGGTTGTGATATCCTACTCGGGAGAAAGGCCTAGGTAGGTGTTCAAACTAAGCAACGCATTCCTAGCTTTTAAAACGTGTGATAATGATAAATATGTTGCAAAAGTTTTAATAGTTAAAGTCTCGTTTTCTAAAATCAAGTTACATTTAGGACCCAACATTTGCAATTACCTAATAAGTTTTTGCTTGCTTCTAGTTATGATTTATTATAACTATGGAAATAAGTTGATCTATGGTTTAGTTGAAATGAGCACACACACGCATTAATCATATATCCATGTTGGGAGTTAAAATTTCACAAGTCATAAGTATGAGTGCTTAACATCGGAACTTATATCGACAATGATCTTGTTAAGCTTAGTATGGGTTAAGTGAAAAGTCGGGGATGACGAATTTATCTTTTTAGACACTTAAGTGTGCTTTTTATTCTATGATCCTAAAAGTTACCAATGTGGTAATGAAGACGATACATTATGTCATAAATAAAGTTGCAGTTAGGAATATATAAAGAAAAATCCATAAAAAGTAGAAAAATCTTTGAAAATGGAGAAGCGGGTGTTTTGAAACTTGTGACTTAGAAATTCTTCCCTCAATTGGCTTTACTACTTCTTAAAGGCTTAGTTTGGGGAGGTTTCGAGGTATTTGGTTACGGAGCATGTAATATTGCGTGAGGACACACAATGTTTTAGTTTGGGGAATTTTGATAGTTGTTAAACTATACATATCAATTTATGCTAAAAATATCCCAAATAAACCCAAAACGGATCAAAAATGGCAAAAATGTGCTTGTATCTGAGTTTTATGTGTGCAGGTATGGATATGTCAAATATCGCAAGAAAACAGTCAAAAACGGGCAAAAACGGACACGAGAACGGATGAGTGATCAAGAAGCTAAAGAAATCAAAGCCGAAGAGATCATGCCTCAGCCTTCTACAGTCAACTGCAGCTAAACCACAGTCAACCAAAGCCCAACTCCATTGTTTTATAAATTCAGGGGCTGATTTTGCAATTTATGAAAGTTGTTTATAACTAGAAAAGAGCTTTACCAAATCCAAGGGCTGAATATGCAATTAAACCAATCTTGCTTATAACCTGAAAGTGGACTTGCCAAACACAAGGGCCGAATTTGAAAATACCCTATAGTTATAAAAGTCGCGGGTCAAAGATCCGGGTCAAATAAACCCGTGGACCCCCAATCAACCAATAAGAAGCAAAGCCCCAACCCAATTAAACCCGACCTAACCCGACCCTTACCCTACCCTACCCGGTTAAACTTATAACCTATTTACATTTACTATTCACTCCACTCTCCCCAATTCGGATTAAACTCACACACACACTCGAACCCACTCAAGAACACATGAACCCTAGTTTATAAACCTTTCACCCCACCTAAATTAACCTTAGGGTTAATCCACCTCTCACAACCCTTAACCCATCTGTCACTATCAATTAAACCCCCAACCCAATCCACCCTGGCAAAATGAGATGAAATGATTGGGTGATGTGACGTGTGTGAGTGTTTACACTCACATAACTAACACACTCCTTGGCCACGTCAATGATCCGGGTGCACACATGCTTTGATCTAACGATTGAGATACTAGATCAAGGAGAGAGAAATGATGAAGGGCTGAGATAAGATGAAAGAAGGGTCTAGAAGATGGAGGATGAGCTCAAGCTTCGGGTATAAAAACCCCCTCATTCCAGCTTATGTGGGGGGGATTTTGAGTTTATTTTTAGTAGTTTAATTTTATTTTCACTGAGCGGGTCAAATCTACCCGTGGGTCTTCTCTCATCCAATCACAATGCAAGCCCTAACCCAATAACCCAACCATTAACCCGACCAAACCCGGTGATACTTATAACATTTTAACATTTACTGTTACCATTATTTCCCCCAAATTTGATCTACTCTCACTCACACACACAAGAACACCCCGAATCCACCATGAACCCTAGTTACTAAACCCTTCACCCCCACACTAATTAACCTTAGGGTTAATGTCCCCCTCACACTACTTAACCCGCCCATCACTATCAAACATTCCCCAATCCCAATCCACCGTGGCTAAATGAAAGAAAGCTATTGGTTGATGTGACGTGCGTGTGTGAATACACTCACATAACTAGCACACCCAAGCCACATCATCAATCCGGGTTGTTACACAATCCAATCTAACGGCTATCAAGGAGAGAGAAGAGATGAAGGGTTGAGATGAAAGAGAGAAGAAGGATCGAGAAGAGCTCAAGGCTTTGGGTATAAAACCCCGGCTCATTCCAGCACACGGGGAGTAGTGAGTAGTTATATTTTTTAGTGTTAATTTTTTTGTTTAATTGTTTACGATTCAAGTTGTTAGTAAGTTTTTATGTAACTTAAATTTCATTTCATTTCGTATTGTAAGAATTTTATTCAGTTTTTAATAAAAGTTAAATTTCATATTAATTTGTGTTAAATTTAAATTCTGTCAAAAATATACTTGTGTTATTGTTGTTAATTGATCAAGGCTTGTTACCAACATGGAATTGGATGGCTGCTATGGTAACAAGGGGTTTAGAGCTGTTGGACAGCATATAGGTTAGTTTAGGATTTGTGTTTGATTGTGTTAAGGGCTTATGTGGATTAAGCCATAAGCCCATTTCAGCTTATTGTTCTTCCTTGTTCTGCTGGGAAGAACCAAGGTACACCTTATTTTTTTACATTTGTTCTTATTCTGATTATCTTAATAAGCTGTTTGTTTCATGTAAGATTGGATAAGCTGTTTGCATTAGCTAATGAGTTTGATAAGTAGATTTTGTTGAGTAGTTTAAATTCTGTCAAATGCTCTTGTGTTTTGCTTTGATTGATATAGTTGATAGGTTGATTATTAAGCTTTTAGAGCTTATAAGCTTAATAAACATACTCAGCTTATTCTAAATAAGCTGAGAGTTAAGTTTAGCTTCTAAAAAAGTTATTAAGCTGTTTTTTTTTTTTTTTGATTAAAGGATGCTGGTTGTTAATGGTTAGGTGCTTCAGGGACCAATCTTGCTTGTTTTTATAGTTTCTGTTGGTATTAAATTTACACTGTTAGTCCTTGTTAGTTACTCTGTTAGTCCCTAGTTTATTACATCGTTAGTCCTTTGTTAGATTTTAGTTTATTCTTGTTAAGTCCTTAGGTCCAGGGACTGTTTCTGTCAAGTATTCAATCTTTGTGTTTTTAGTATAAAATCTCAAGTTACCCCGCCTACCCCTAAGCTTTGTTTAATGGCACTTTCGGCCCATGTGTTTGGGTGTTTTTAGTTAAGTTTTATAAAAAATAGTTTTTTTTAAATAATAAAATTAGGTTTTTATTTTAATTAGTTAAATTAGTTTTTTATAAATAGTATAAAATTAGGGCTTTTTATAAAATCAAATTTCTGCACTTTTTCTGCTTATAAAAAGTATTTTTATAGAATTTTTAGTTTAAGTTTTATATTTTTAAAAATTAATTTTCAAATTTAAGTTTTAAAACATTTAATTTTCAAACCTTAAGTTTTAAATTTTAACCTTTTAAATAGAAAAATTAGTGATAAAAAATGTTTTTCTCATCTTTTTAAGTAATTTAGGATTAAGTTAGCTTAAAAAGTATTTTTCTTAATTTTTATCAATTTAATTTCTATTTTTAGAATTTAATTTAGATTAAATAGTTTTAAATTCATAAAAAATCCAAAAAGCTTTTAAAAAAATATTTTTAATTTTCCTAAAATTTTCTTTAGCATTAATTTAGGTTTAGGAATCTAATTTACATATTTTAGTTTTAAATTGCATTTGTTTTCTTAAATGTCGCATTTTATTTACTTTCGTAATTAGTTTAATTTGTTAATTAGTTGTTTAATTGTGCCTTTAATTTTAGTAGTATAATTAAATCAAAAATATCTCTTTTTCTTATTCAAATCAGAATCCAAACTTAAACGAGGTTTCCATTCCACGAGTCGTTGGGGATAACGACCCGGGTGATCATACTTGCCCGGTTTATTATACGTATTCTATATTATATTATATATATTTTTGAGAGTGAATTTTATCAATGGTAACTTTCTTAATTACTCTCGGGATTATATTATTTTATATTATATTTTACGTGTATAAAACTTACAATCAGAACCCAACCAAGTTACTCAACCACCAGATCATCTCAGAAAATGGACCAAGGATCACCCTCTTGATAACATCGTTGGCAATCCCTCTCGTACTGTATCTACCAGAAAACAGTTAGTATCCGATGCTTTGTGGTGCTGTTTCCACACTGAACTGTCCAAAGTCAAACCCAAGAACTTCAAGATGGCCGTGATAGAAGACTGTTGGTTTCAAGTCATGCAAGATGAAATTCATGAATTTGATCATCTTGAAGTATGGGAATTAGTACCTCGCCCAATCTATGTTATGGTTATCACTCTTAAGTGGATCTACAAAGTGAAGCTTGATGAATATGGTGATGTACTGAAAACAAAAAGCTTAGGTTTGTGCCAAAGGGTATTCGTCAGAGGAAGTATGATTTTGAAGAATCGTTTGCTACAGTTGCACGAATGAGGCCATCAGAATCTTCCTTGCAATGGCGAAATCCAAGAATATGATCATATTCAGATGGATGTTCAAAACTGCTTTTGAATGGTGATCTCAAGAAGATGTCATTTGTCAGTCGCCTGAAGGATTTGAAGACCAGGATAATCCTACTCACGTTTATCGTCTGAAGAAGGCTCTTTATGGGCTAAAGCAGGCACCAAGGGCGTGGTATGACACTCTATCAAAGTTCCTGTTGGCCAACAACTTCTTCAAGGGTGCCATGGATCTAACGTTATTCACACGCAAATCAGGCAAACATATTCTTCTTGTTCAAATATACGTAGATGACATCATTTTTGCCTCAACAGATCATAATGCGTGTCACATATTTTCCAAAGAAATGAGCTCCAAATTTCAGACGTCAATGATGGGACAAATGTCATTTTTCTTAGGTCTACAAGTTTCTCAAAGTCCCAGAGGCATCTTATTAACCAAGAAAAATATGCTCTCGAAACCTTAAAGAAATATGGAATGGATCTCTCTGACCCTGTCGATACACCAATAGTGGATCGACTGAAACTAGACAAGGATCTCATGGGGATTCCAGTTGACCAAACTCGATTTAGAGGAATGGTTGGCTCCCTAATGTACCTTACAGCCAGTAGACCAGACCTTGTATTCGCTGTATGCATGTGTGCTAGATATCAGGCTAAGCCTACCAAAAAGCACTTTGAAGCTATCAAACGTGTCTTTCGGTACTTGAAAGGAACCATTAACATGGGTCTTTGGTATCCGAAAGACAACGCCATGTCACTAACAGCTTATGCAGATGCGGATCATGCGGGATGTCAAGATTCAAGAAGAAGTACGTCGGGAAGTGCTCAGTTTCTTGGAGATAGATTGGTTAGCTGGTCATCAAAGAAGCAAAGAAGCACTGCAATATCAACAACAGAGGCTGAATACATTGCCATGTCTGGATGTTGTGCTCAAATCCTTTGGATGCGATCACAGCTCAAAGACTACGGATTTGACTTCAATAAAATTCCTCTGTACTGTGATAACAAGAGTGCAATTGCTCTTTGCTGTAACAATGTCCAGCACTCTCGATCAAAACACATCGACATACGTCACCATTTCATCCGAGAGCAAGTGGAAAATAGAGTGGTTGAACTCTACTTCGTGGAAACGAACTATCAACTTGCAGACATTCTCACAAAAGCATTACCAAGAGAACGGTTCGAATTTCTTCTTCCACGCCTAGGCATGAAGAGTTTGACCCCTGAAACTCTCAGACGCATTCAAGAAGGAGAGGATGAGTAAACGAAATGCCTTCGTGTATCCTTTGTACATAGATAAAAAAAACCTTGTAAATATTTTAAGTCATTTGGAATTACTAAAAGGCTTGCAATTACTTCAGATTGCAACCCGGTTTGATGTCTGGGCATGGATTACTTTATATCCATGCATTATGGGATTATAGTTAAAAATGGTGATAGTAGAGCTGATCAACTGAAATTTTCATCTCAATCAACGACTACAGCTCTTTCAATAGACAACGGGTCGTTGTTTGAGGGGGAGAGTGAATGTGAAAATATGATTCATCACACAAGGTTCTAAAGAAGTAATTGGGAGGATCTTCCATGGTTGTTTAAGAGTGGTGTATGCTATGAAAGTGTAATTATAAGATGGTTGTTGTATTCTAATGGGTTAATATTTGAAGGGGAGTTAATTAATTTTAACTCAAAGGACCAAAGTTATCTATAGTTATAATGATTAGGGATTTAAAAGCAATTTGCTTTTTGTTTCCTAGCCTTATTAACCAATAGGGACTAAATCGGCCAATTGCCTAAACTTAGAAGAACCTTAGAAATACTTAAAACAAAAAATAAAAGAAGATGGAAACCTAAGGGACTGAATCTGCCAACTTATTAACTTAGGATATAAAAAGGGGCGGCGAGTTGGTTTTGGTCAAACTTATCAAAATCCAGTCAACGAAAAAACACACACACACACTCATACGCAACTCGCCGCCAAGAACAAAGTTTCAAATCTTTGATTTCCAGTGTTTCTTGCAAAGGTATTTATCAAACTTTAATCTATATCATTTATTCTATGTGTGTATCAATGGAATCGAATGAAAACACATTAAAAAGAGTAGAAAAATTAGATTTAGGGACTAGGGTTTCGAAATGATTAAATATTGTTTGGAAATTGAAAGTATTTTGTGGGAAAGATGCGGAATAGGGATGTGATCACTATGATATATGTGGTTAATCAGTTGGCAAACATCTGTATGTCTTAAGAATGATTCTAGGGTCGTTTTAGATCAAAATGCCAATGTAGAGTTGTAATGTGTGATTTAGTTGCTGGGAATTGTTCATAAGGCATAGATCACTAAGTTTTGATGTATAGATTACTGTCTCAAACAATATTGAATGATTTGATTATGATTCTTGGTGGCGGGTTGACTTTTAGAAAGTAAAAGTCAGTTTGTTTGATGGAAAGAATGGTAGTAATGTGTATCTGATGCGTAGGAAAGCCTAGGAATGCCAAAGGATGTGCGTGGTTTGAATTTGTTAAGTAATCAGTTCTCATGGCGAGTTGCTTATGATTCTAGGTGGCGGGTTGGTTATTTTATTATTATTTTAATGTTTTCAGGGAAACCGCCGCACCGCGGCGGTTTGGTTGAATTTATTATTTTTTAATAATTTATTCAACCCGCTGGTTCATGTAATATATCTACTCAGCGAGTTGCCTAATGGCGGGTTGATTCACAGCGGGTTGCCGTAATTCTATATTATTTTATTCCAACAGGTAAACCGCCGTCTCTCGGCGGTTTGGTCGAATATTTTTATATAATAAAAATTCAACCCGCCCTTTTCGAATTTTTTATTTTCAGCGGCGGGTTGGTTAATCTCATTCTAATATTCACGGCGGTTTAGTGCCTTCCTCGCGGCGGTTTGCTCAATTCTCCTAACGGCGGGTTGGCATTCTGCCTGGCGGCGGTTTGGGCTAAGTTTCATAATTTTGGCCCATTAAGCCCAATAATCTATCAAGGCCCCTTCGAATGACCCAGTTGCTTTTCTAACTCCCATCCGGGCTTAGTTAACAAGTAATTGATCCTGTTGGATAATTCTGCATCCTGTGTCCTCATATGTAGATTTTCATCAAACCAGAGTTACCTCTGTTTTAATCAATCGTGGAATGACATGACTTTAATCAAAGCTAACGTTCTCTCTAACATCGTTTCTCTGCAATGTTTGTCTTCTTTGTTAATACTCTTTTGCAGAATACGATGGCAGAACAAAATGTTCCCGCTCAACCACCGACAAGAACAGATGAGCAGATTGTACCTCGCTCTCAGTGGTTAATAATCGGGAAAAGCAACCTTCTTTTCAATGCTCAAAAGATTCAAAAGAACCCCATCTTTCAGATATCAGTGGACATCTTGAGTAATACCAACTTCTTCCGAGCATTCACTGCCTCAGCAAGTATTCCTGCTATCTACATGCAACAGTTCTGGAACACAATGAAATATGACGAGAAGACTGGGGTTTATAGTTGTCAAGTTGATGAACAATGGTTCGATCTAAGTGCTGATCTTCTCAGAAAGGCATTAGCAATTACTCCTGTCATCCCAGCTCAACCGTTTGAGTTACCTCCGTCTGGTAACACTGTGATTGATTTTGTTAATGAGCTGGGGTATCCTGAACCTGTAGAAATTGTCTCCAATATACGGGTGAATTATGTGTATCAACCATGGAGAGCAATTCTAACCTTAATCAACCAGTGCTTGACAGGAAAGACTTCTGGCAGTGACAAACCCAGACACCCAGTTCTGCAAATGCTGTGGGGAATCGTCACTCAAACTAATGTTGATCATGCAGAGCTGTTATGGGAAGAGTTTACTCAAGGGATCCAGACATTTTTCTCACACAAGGCGAGTCACAAAGCCAGTCTGAAGGACCCAAAGAAGAAAGTAACTCCTCTCCTCATTCCTTATGGACGGTTTTCCAAGGTGATAATCTACTACTTGGCAAGCAATAACAACATCCATCGACGTCCTGATTCTGCTGTTCATCATACTGGAGATGATTTTATATTAGGAAATCTCAAGTTTGTCCCAAAAGGTGAGACTGTTGAAGTGTTTGGAATGGCAATTCCCGATCCCCTGATACTGAAGTCATTCAACAATCTCGTAATTATCCTATGTATCTGGAATGTTGCTAGAATACAAAGATATCCCCACAAGAAAGTCGCAACGGCGAGCAACCTGCAACAAAGGTGTACCACCCAAAAAGCCCCACAACCACTACTCCAGTCAAAATCCAAGCCAGCTCCTGTCCGACAAAGAAACATTCCAAGAGTAAAGTCTTCCACAGAAAGTTAAGTGTGGCAATGGAAAGCCTACTTCTCTAACTTGTTGATGAGATGATGAAGCTCACAAGAATCTGTTCCTCAATGAAGAAGGTGATGATCCTTGATCTGAACTGGCTTAAGGAGATGAGTTTGGATGCGCATCAAAGAAACGTGAGAAGGTAAAGTGTGATGATGACATAGAATGAGCTATTAAGCTTATCTTGGATCCAAAACCTTTCTGCCAAAGGTTCGGCACCTGTTGGAGGTAGTAACGATTAGGATCCAGTATCTGAAACAACTCCCAAACTGCCTGAAGTAGTAGGCAAGGGTAAGGCCATTGTGACCGAAGAACAAGTAGCTCATTCCCTGATCGATCTGTCAAAGAAGAAAAGAACTACGGATCAGTTTATCCTTGTTAGGCGTGATCAAGCACCTCATGATTCGACAACTGGACCCTCTTCTCAACCTGAAGATGATACATCAGAGAAAGTAATCCTAGGAATCTTCAATCAAAACATCTCATTCAGAATACGAAGAAAGTGAAACAGAAGCCGCTGCTCCTAAAGGTAACAAAGAACAAGGTGAAGTAGATTCGTCTACAGTAACATCAGGAGTAAGCATACCTGTTAGTACACAAGGTCAGGCTGGATCAGACCCTAAAAAAGCACATGAGGCTCTGTCTGGACCAGACCCTGAGCCTATGCAAGAAGACCAGACTGGATCAGACTCTGGAAAAGTAAATGTGTCTCTTGCTGGACCAAACCTCGAGCAATCGATGATTGATCCTCGTACAGCGCTACCCAAAGGTTTATGATAAACATTGAAGCTCATAACAGACGAAACGTGTCATCGAAGATAATCAGAAATTCTTTCTGGTTCTTGTTCTTCCATGAAAAAATCTCGAAGACACTGATAACTGTTGGGGGTATCAATTTATGTTTGGACAAAACAACCGAAGATGATCAGGAGATATCTAATGTTGCAGTATGAGTCTGATTTCCACATACCTGATCCAAGTCATAAGTCCGTCACGTCAACTCCTCCATGATCGCTCCGTCACTGATTTCTCAAAGTAAGCTGACAGTGTGATGATGAAGACGTGATGATGATGAAGGCCCGTTCTGCTGGATATACCAGGGTAAGTCAGCAAAATGGAGTAGTACACGATACTGGTCGCTTTGGGTCAGTCAACCTCCCTACAAAATATGATGAGCAAGTCGAAATACCACGGGAGTCTAATGCTTATGCTTCCTAACAATTCCAAGCTCTTGCTCAACTGTCAAACCCATACCCAAACCTATGGCAGATCTCTGACACAAAGAGATGCTGTTGTTGACTCTTCGATGCACAGATCTGATCCCGAATCAGAACATTCTGAACAATCCTCAGATGACATTCTAATGCAGGATGAAGGGCATGTCTCAGACCTGGAGGACACCGATAATGCTTACATTCTCAAGGTGTCGACCACTACGTGGTTTAAGCCAATTCCTGAAGGCGAGAGACCAGCTACACTTGAACCAGAATGGACCATTCCCCCGAATGATTTCCCGGAACTAGAGAATAACTGGGCAAATACATATGCCACAACGTATCAAGTTCCCGCAGAGAACAAGCTTTAAAGGAAGACGTATGATATTGGGTCATTCATCAAATGGTTCTGCAGACGAACAGGAAAGAAGAAGCTCTGCAAAGCTGATTTAGAAGGTCCAGCGTTCAACCTTGTTAAAGCCTTTCATAAGAACAACGTCTTTCTTCAATTTCAGATGGATGAATGCCATAAGCTGCTGACGAATAAGGTTGATTTGGTTAATCCTAAGGGTCATCAAATTCTGCGAAATATATATGAACCACTGCCCTTAGGACGACCACCAGGTCAGGTAACTATTCAACCACAATTCTTCTTCAATAAGGATCTGGATTATCTTCTGACAGGTGACAAAGAGCAAAAAATTGCCTTATCCATATCCAAGCTCAAAGCCGCTCGTTACCTAGACTTTGGACTTGAAGAATTAGTTCCATCTTTGTGGGTTGAAAGTGAACGCGATTATGACATCAGTACGGCCTATGGCATCACTCACTGGTGGTTTAGAAGAAAGGAATTCTACATCAACAAACACAGTGAGCCCTCTGATCGTGAAGCAGTCAGATCCCAGATGTGAATTCTTAGTGTGATCAGTGTCAAGGTGTTCGAAAAATACGGATACAACTACCTGAGAGAGATAATTCTTCGCCGATCTGATTACAAAGAGTACAAGATCTCGGAAAAGGATTTCAAAAATCTTCATCTAAATGATTTTGAAGATCTGTTCCTACTCAATATTCAAGAAAAGCTCAACCATCTGCCCAAACAGACAAGACTAGTCTTCACACGGCAGTCAATATGTGGATAAGAAACCTGGTAATCAGGAATCATGTGGGAGACTTGCAGCTTGGGATTGAAAATTATCAAACAAAGATCAACCTTGAACGTCCAAATTGGGATGCAGCCGACTATTACTTCAAAGAAGATTATGCGATTGTCCCTAAGCCAAGAGCCATTGTCTACAGAGACATAAATGATCAAAGAAAGTTGATAAGGCTGAATGAGCTGCACAAGTTTAGTGATGGGATGTTGACAAGAGTCATGGAAAAGCTGGATCACATGGTTAAAGACTTTCATCTGTTCGAGTACAATAAGGGCATGGAGACTAGGAAGTGGTCAGAGGATGACAAGAGAAGAAGCAAAGACTTCATCACTGCGATCGAGAAAAGACTACAGATCAGGAGGATCTTTCGAAGTCTAGAAAGCTTTGTTAGAGGAAGAATAAGAGATATTGACTACAGGCTGATCAACAGAACAACGTGACGACATCGTCGCTCCAATCAAAAAGGTCAATATTATCTTATTGTGAATAATATATCTTGTACATTAGTAAGTAGTTAATCTTTTGATGATTAAGTGTAGGAATAATTTATATCCCTCAACGATTGAGGGGGAGCAGTTATATGTTTCTTACACGACTTGCGAATTAAGGCCACACTTTTCTCCCAAATTTTATAACATATTTAAATCAATTGATATCCAAAATGTCAAAGGGTTTAACATTTTTGATAAGGGGAGAAAATGTGATTAAAATATGTGTATAATAATAATCGTGATTCATATACTCCGCCCAAACGTGCTAAACAATTTCGAATACCGAAGCACATTTTGAGGGGGAGCGTTTCTGAAAAAATAAAAAAAACGATCGAGGTACTAAACGCTTTGATATTTATATCATAAGTACCTTAATTGAATTTTCAATTGGTTTTATGGAAAGGAGAACTGTACCAAAAGACCGACCATGCATTTTACTTTATTGGAGTTATAAGGTTGGTAAGGTTAGGTACTATTCCCAATGATCCAGCCATAACCGGAGGGATCTACCCAGGGACAATCCACTAGTTAGTGTAGAAGTCCTTAGGTATGACATATAAAAGGAGTAAAAGTGAGAATAAGGGAAAAGTGCCGACTGAGATGGAGCTAGTACTGGAATAAACCCAACAAGGTTCTAGTCATGAAGTCTCGGTGAGCACTGAAGGGGTTGAAGAATTAAAAAGAATTGAAAGGATAAAGGGTGTAAAGAAAGAAGCCCTCCATACACTTAGGCAGAAACCGGGTCAATACATATGCTGCCAGAATCACTAAGATGATTGCTGACATTGAAGATCGACATCATAGACCCAGTGATGCAATGCACAACCCTCCCTAGCAACTCAGAATCTCTCAAAAGATTTATGTTTCATTTCTCATGGAGACTAAACACGTTATCTATTGACTTTCTCACTCCGAGTTAGTTGATATTAAACAGGTGGCAGTCAGCTCCAGCCTCCGATTACTAGAACCAAAACGCACTATTGAGTCTAGAGCCAAGGGATCGTCAATTAATCTCGTTAGGACACATATCCAATTCTCTTGTCTTCCACACACTGTGGAAACAAGTCCATCCTAAGAGTCCTACGCATTATCATTGTGATATTGCCAGAACATCCGAGTGAAATGATGGTTGTCTCGATGAAGATGGAAATCCTGCTATAGCCTACATCAAACAAGCTCCTGGTAGGTGACTTGTGCGATTCTACAAGAATCTAACTTGTGACAACTGGAAAGAAATGATGGTGCGATTCAACGTGAATCAAACTTGTTCCAGAGAATGCATTGACGGTTATTGAACGTTTGACAAACAATCAAAACTCTCAAAGTGTTATAAAATATTTTCATATTTAACACTTAGACTGAATTTTCAAATCTATTTTCTCATTATTGCTAACTGTTTCATTATAGGATCATTTAAAGATGGAGATGGAGATACCCAGTTCCAGCAATGTCAAGTCAACAACCAAATACCAAGACACGACCTACACTTGTTATGGAGTTATGAAAGATCTCATAAAGGTGTCAAAGCTTCCGCAAACTCTGAGATCATTAATTTCTTCACAAGTGCACAAGATGGTGATGCATTACAAGATGATGTAAGATTATGTTTGGCCGATGATCTCATGAAAGCTCAAAATCACAATCAAAGTCAAGTCAATCACAAATCAAAAGATCACTACCACAAAAAGAACAAGATATCAAAAGAAGAACCAAATATCTATGAGCTAAAGAATGAAGTGATTAAGTTTAGTATTTTCAGGGGTAACCTCCATTAGGGGGAGATTGTTAGATATTAGAAAAAGACTCGGTCACCCAGTGTATTTAACTATTTGTTAATAGCTCGTAGTTAATAGTTTAACGTATGACTTTTGGTAATTAACCGGGTACTAATACCTGATTTATTGTAAGTACTATATATTCCTCTTCCAACTTTGGAAGAGGAAGCGAGTTCATTTTATACATTTTCAATTAACACATAGTTTCTCTCTCTAGAAAAACTCTCTTATGTGTTTCTCTCTCTAGAAACTAGCCAAATCCAAGAATCAAACCCGTGTTATGATTTATGATATACCACACTTTTATAGACCAAGGATAAACCCTAACAGGCTTACAAAACGCGTAAAAGATAATACATATCTTTTCCTAAAATATCTCATACATATCTCTTAAATGGTACTAACTAATTTCTACTATCGGTACTAACTAACTGATCAGTACTTAACATTTTGTACTGTCAGTACTAACTATAACTATCAGTACTAACTATTAATACTGTCGGTACTAAGTTAGGAAAACGTAATTCCCAACAACAACCAATCTAGTCATCTTCAGAGACAACCGATCTAGTAATCTACAAGAGACAACCGATCTAGTCATCTCCAAGAGACAACCGAACTAGTCATCTCCAAGAGACAACTGATCTAGTCATCTCCAAGAGATAACCGATCTAGTCATCTCCAGAAGACAACAGAACTAGTCAAGTTTAATAGAAACCGAACTAAACAAATCTCAAGACTTAAAAGACAACCATAATTAAAACACAATTTCTTTCTACCACCGTTCAATCCGACAATAATCTTTTAACATGCAAATTTCTTAATGACGACTCTTGTTGACAAAGCAATTCTTTCGGGTGCTGACAATCGTCCACCTATGTTGGAAAAAGATATGTATGATTCTTAAAAAAGCAGAATGGAGCTATACATGATGAATAGACAACATGGACGAATGATCTTTGAATCCATTGAAAATGGTCCACTCATCTGGCCTTCAATTGAGGAAAATAGAGTGACTAGACCAAATAAATATTCTGAGTTATCTGCTACGCAAGCAATTCAAGCTGATTGTGATGTCAAGGCAACAAATATCATTCTCTAAGGACTACCACCAGAGGTCTATGCATTGGTTAGCAATCATAAAGTCGCCAAGGAACTTTAGGAATGAATTCAACTTCTCATGCAAAGAACTTCATTGACGAAACAGGAAAGAGAGTGTAAGCTTTATGATGAATTCGATAAGTTTGCTTATAAGAAGGGGGAAACACTACGTGATTTTTACTTGAGATTTTCACTGCTACTCAATGACATGAACATCTACAATATGAAACTGGAACAATTCAAGTGAACACCGGTTTTTTCAATTCTCTTCCTCCTGAGTGGAGCAAATTTGTAACAGATGTCAAGCTGGTTTAGGATTTGCACACAACTAACATTGATCAGCTTCATGCGTACTTAGGACAACATGAATTTCATACAAATGAAGTTCGTTTAATGCATAAACGCAACTCAGATCCGCTTGCTTTGGTTGCAACCCATCAGATGACCAAGTCTCCTTATTAAACTCATCAGCACTCATACCAAAACTCTCAATTTCAACCACAAGTTTCACTATATCAGTCTCCACGGTATGGATCACCTTATCAGTCTCAACAATTCTCAAGCAATTAATCATTAACACCTCTTTCAATCGCTTATCCATCTAATGATTTTCAATCATCAGTTCATTAGAATGCTTATGGTGCACCATCATCAATCCCTTAAATTGAATATGCTCCCACAGTTAACCAACAACAACAACAACATGAATTTCCCCCACTAAACTTAGGTCTAACTGTTTTGGTGTTCAAGCAAGGTGATGATCCCATTGATGTTATTAACCATATGATGTCATTCCTATCAACTGTCGTCACATCTCGCTATCCTACTACCAACAATCAGCTTAGGAACTCGTCAAACCCTAGGCAACAAGCTACCATTAATGATGGTAGAATTACTTTACAACCAGTTCAGGTGAGACAAATTTCTTTTGCTTCGGGTACAAGTAGAACCTACACTCCAGGAGCAAGTGGAAGCACTTCTGGGAAACAAAGGAGTGTTATTTGTTACAACTGTAAAGGGGAAGGACACATGTCCAAACAATGCACTAAACCTAAGAGGAAACGGGATGATTCGTGGTTTAAGGATAAAGTGTTGCTGGTACAAGCTCAAGCAAATGGTCAAATTCTACATGAGGAGGAATTAGCATTTTTGGCGGATCCAGGAATTGCAAAAGGTCAAGCCACACAGACTATCATTACCCATAATGCTGCTTATCAAGCCGATGATTTAGATGCATATGACTCTAATTGTGATGAACTCAACACTGCCAAAGTTGCTCTCATGGTGAATTTATCTCATTATGGTTCAGATGCTCTTACTGAGGTACACAATCCTGATAATGTGAATACTAATATGATAAATCAATCTGTGCAGGCGATGTCGTCTTCTGAACAGTCGAATGTTGTGAACGATTCAGAGACTGAAATAACCAGTGATAGCAATATCATTCCTTATTCTCAGTATGTGACTGAATCACAACAAGTAGCTGTTTAGAATTCTAATTCATCTGCACAACAAGATGCACTAATATTATCTGTGATTGAACAATTAAAAACCTAAGTAGTTAATTGTACCAAGATAAATCTGGACAATAAAAGTGTCAATGATACTTTAACTGCTGAGCATGAAAGATATAAGGAACAAGTTAAAGTTTTGAAAAAAGGATAAAATGTTGATTTAAAGAGTCATGATAATGTTTCAGATACAAGTGCATAGTCTGTAGAGATCGATCGTCTTAAACAAACTCTTTCTGAACATTCAAAAGAAAAGGACTCGTTAATGCAAAAAGTTACTCTTCTCAAAAATGATTTTAAGAAAGAAGAATCTAGAAACATTGATACATAAATTGCTCTAGAACAGAAGATCAAACAACTAGATAATATTGTTTATAAAAGAGGTCAATCTGCACAAACTGTTCACATGTTGACGAAACCTCAGTTTTTCTATAATCATACCACTAAGCAAGCTCTAGGTTTTCAAAATCATTTCTATCTAAAGAAAGCTCAGCAGTTGGAACCAAAGCTTTATGATGGTAATGTCATTAAGAATACCAGTGCTATTGTGATTCCTAATTCTGTAGAGACCCTTGTGCTTGTTGAAGAGAGTCTTTCAAAAATGCTTTTGAAACAACAGGACCTTATGATGTTAGAAAAGAAAGTTAATACTAAACATGTCGATTATGCTGCTCTTAACCAACTTTATCAAGATTTTGAAATACGATTTGTTCCACAAAGTGAATTATCTGCTGAACAAGCCTTTTGGTCTCAAAATTCTGTGAATTCTTCAAATCCCAATCCTTCTAGTAGACCCACCAAAGTTAAGGTTCCAAAAGAACTTCCTAAAGTCAGCATGGTTAATATGAGTTTGAAGAAATTTAAACACCATCTTGCTGGCTTTGACGTGGTTGTCAAAGAAAGAACCACAACCACAGCCATCACTGAGGGCATGTGGGGGTTTGAACATACAAAAGCTTGTTTTAGGGATGAAATTATTCCATTTGTAAAAGCACTGAAGGACATATTGAATACTTTCGATCAATATTTAATTGATGAACTTACTGAAGTCCAAAACGTCTTTCGTCAAATGGAACAGGCTGTAGAACAACATTGTTTAGAGTCTAAAACATTTGAAGTTAAAATGAATCAAGTTTTGAATGAAAATGAATGACTCTTGGAACAAGTCATTAGCAAAGATATAGTGAACATAATTGTAAATTCTTCTGCAGATAATGCTTGTGTGAATGTAAATGAATGTGAAAAGTGTCTCAAACTTGAGACTGAGCTTCTCAAAAAAAGCAATTTCATCGAAAAAGAGATTTACAATAAACTGTTCAGAAGATATACCACTCTTGAAAAACATTGCATCTCTTTAGAAGTTGATACTCAACTTAATAAGGAAATTTTTCAAAGAGACAATTCGGTTTCAAATCAAAGTGCTCCATGTTTTGATTAATATTTTAAATTAAATGAATTAAAAGCTCAGTCGCAAGAGAAAGACACTGTCATAAAAAAGTTGAAAGAGAGAATAAAATATCTAAGTGGAAAAATGAATGAGGATAAGATCAAAAAGGATTTAGAGATTGAAACGATAAATATTGAATTGGATCATAGGCTGTTAAAGCTTATTACTGAGAATGAACATTTGAAACAAACCTATAAGCAACTTTATGACTCGATTAAACCAGCACGTATTCGATCAAAAGAACAATGTGATGTGTTAATTAATCAAGTCAATCTAAAGTCTGTGGAAATCTCTGATTTAAATGCTAGTCTTCAGGAAAAAGTTTTGGTCATTACAGCTCTCAAGAATGAATTAAGGAAACTTAAAGGAAAATCTGTAATTGATAATGTTGTTGTGAAACACACTATTGATCTAGAGATGCTTAAGATTGATGTGGAACCAATAACCCCTAAATTGTTAAATCCTAGGACAACTCACTCTGCCTATATTAAGCACACTCAGGAAGAAGCTACAGTTCTTAGTGACCTAGTTGAACATGTTAAATCAAGTTATCCACTAGATTATTCCTTAGAATCTGCCTGTAGATATACTAAACAAATTCAAGAGTTGCTTACAAACATCAGTCAAACCTGTCCTAGTATCAACAATTTTGGTGAAAAATTAGTGGTTGTAACCCCAAAGAACAAGGAAAAAAGAGTTAGATTCACTGAGCCAGTCACATCCTCAAGAAACACAAACACAGCCTCTTCATCAAACCTAGTTTCTAACAAACATGCATTGTCTTCTACAGGAGTAAGACCATCTACTAGTGCTAGCGGATCACAGTCCTTAGGCAATACAAAGAAAGATAAGATTCTGCAAACATCAAGTAGTACTCTGAAGAATAAAGTAGAAGCCCACCCCAAGACAGTTAAATCTAGTTTGAATAATAAGAATAGTGTTGTTAAACCTAAAGGAAATGCAAATGTGCAGCATTCCAAGCTTAATGTGAATTCTGAACCTTTATGTGTTAAGTGTAATGGTTGCATGCTTTCTGATAATCATGATTTGTGTGTTCTTGATTTTATCAATGATGTGAATGCTCGTGCTAAATCTAAATCGGTTAAGAAAAATTCAAAGAGAAAAGCTTAGAAACCGACAGGAAAAGTGTTCACAAATATTGGATACATTTGGAGACCTACTGGTCGGACCTTCACTATAGTAGGAAGTGCGTGCCCTTTAACTAGGATTACCACAACTACTGAAGTGCCCCTTAGGAAACCAACTGCTTTAAAATCTGATACACCTAAGCCTGTAACAACATTAGTTTACTCACGGAAACCCAAGAAATCTAAAACTGATGTTCTTATTAGCAAACCTAAGATTGTTAAATCTATATCTGCTAACAATAAGGAACCCAATAACATCTTGGGGATCCATAGTTTCTAATGTTCCATCTTCCTCTCTTGATGAGTACATGTTGTCCAAATTGTTCTCTGGTATTTGGACTCTGGCTGCTCCAAGCATATGACCAGAGATCGCTCTCAACTCACCAATTTCATTAATAAGTTTCTAGGTACAATCAAATTCGGTAATGATCACGTGGAAAAGATATTGGGATGTGGTGATTATCAAATTAGGAATGTTACGATCTCAAGGGTTTACTACGTAGAAGGACATGGACATAACTTATTCTCCGTTGGGCAATTCTGTGATTCGAACCTTGAAGTTTCTTTTCGTCAACACACATGCTTCATACGTAATCTAAAAGGTGTTGAACTATTGACTGGATCTTGGGGAAACAATTTGTATACTCTGTCTCTTAGAGATATGATGGCGTCCTCTCCTATATATCTCTTGTCAAAAGCTTCAAAGACTAAGTCCTGGCTATGGCACCGATGTCTGTCTCATCTGAACTTTGGTGCAATCAACCACTTAGCCAGAAACAGTCTTGTTCGAGGTCTCCTTAAGCTAAAATTTGAAAAGTACCATTTGTGTTCTGCTTTTGCAATGGGTAAAAGCAAGAAGAAACCCTATAAACCTAAATCTGAAGACACCAACCAAGAAAAACTATATCTTTTGCACATGGATCTTTGTGGTCCAATGCGTGTCGCAAATGTTAATAGAAAGAAGTACATCCTCGTCATTATAGATGATTACTCTCGATTTACATGGGTTAAGTGCTTAAGATCAAAAGATGACGCTCTAGATTTCATAATCAAGTTTCTCAAGATGATCCAAGTGCGGCTTAAAGTACATGTCTGACGCATCATAATAGATAATAGAACTGAATTTGTTAATCAAACTTTACGTGAATATTATGAGCAGGTTGGCATCTCTCATGAAACATCTGTTACTCGCTCTCCACAGCAAAATGGTGTCGTTGAAAGACGTAATCGTACGCTAATTGAAGCTACCCGCATAATGTTGATTTATGCAAAAGCTTCGTTATTCTTATGGGCAGAAGCAGTTGCTACCGCATGTTATACCTAAAATCGTTCCATCATATGTCTTCATCATGGCAAAACACCATATGAGCTTTTACATGACAAACTTCCCGACTTATCATTCTTCCATGTATTTGGTGCATTGTGTTATCTGACAAATGATAGCGAGAACTTGGGAAAGTTATAACAAAAAGATAATATTGGTATTTTCATTGGCTATGCTCCTATAAAGATGGCATTTTGAATTTACAACAGACGTACCAGATGAATCATCGAAACAATTCATGTAGATTTTGATGAGCTGACTGTGATGGCTTCTGAACACAGCAGTTCATGACCCACACTTCATGAAATGACTCATGTAACAATTAGTTCAGGACTCGTACCAAACCCTCCTCCTTCAACACTATTTGTACCACCTTCAAGAACTGATTGGGATATTTTGTTTCAACCGTTGTTTGATGAATTACTCACTTCTCCACCTAGTGTTGATCACCCAGCCCCTAAAGTCATTGCTCTAATTGCTGAAGTAGTTGCTCCAGAACCCGCTGCATCAACTGGTTCACCTTCCTCAAAAACTGTTGACCAAGAAGCACCATCACCTAGTAACTCTTAAACAGCCCACGAAACTCAATCTCCTATAATTCCTAACGATGTTGAAGAAGACAATTATGACTTAGATGTTGCTCACATGAATAACGATCCGTTCTTTGGTATTCCAATTCCAGAAAACCATTCTGAAGCATCTTCTTCTTGGAATGTTATTCCTACTGTTGTGCACACTGCTGCTCCTTACTCAGAACATGTTACCAAATGGACCAAGGATCATCCTTTAGATAACATCATCGGTGAACTCGAAAGACCTGTTTCCACAAGACTCCAACTCCATGAACAAGCCTTATTTTGTTACTATGATGGTTTTCTCTCATCTGTTGAACCTAAGACTTATAAAGACACATTAACTCAATCATGTTGGATTGAAGTAATGCAAGACGAGCTGAATGAATTTGAACATCTTAAAGTCTGGGAACTCGTTCCTCATCCAGATAAAGTGATGGTCATTACTTTAAAATGGATTTATAAGGTAAAACTTGATGAAATGGGAGGAATTATGAAAAACAAGGCTTGCTTGGTTGCTCGTGGTTACCGTCAAGAAGAGGGAATTGATTTTGAGGAATCTTTTGCTCCAGTGGCTAGACTTGATGCTATTTGAATTTTCCTCGCATATGTTGCTCACATGAATATGATTGTCTACAAAATGGATGTTAAGACGGCATTCTTGAACGGCATTCTACGCGAAGAAGTTTATGCCAGCCAACCAAACGGGTTTGTGGATCAAGACAATCTGAATCATGTGTATAAGCTTAAGAAGGCTCTCTATGGGTTTAAATAAGCTCCTTGCGCGTGGTACGATCTATGGTTGAAGTTTCTAGTCTCTTAGGAATTCTCTAAAGGAACCGTGGATCCCACATTGTTCATCAGAAGACAAGGCAAAGACATTATCCTGGTACAAATCTATGTGGATGATATAATCTTTGCGTCTACTACACCTGAAGTATGTGACCAATTTTCAAAAATAATGTGTTCAAGGTTTAAGATGTCGATGATGGGCAAAATATCATTTTTTTCTAGGACTATAGATTTCACAAAGTCCTAGAGGCATCTTTATAAACTAGTCTAATTATGCTCTAGAATCTTTGAAAAAATATGGCATGGAATCTAGTGACCCCGTGGATACTCCCATGGTGGAGAAATCCAAACTGGATAAAGATCCACAAGGGAAAGCTTTTGACCCTACACACTATCGTGGAATGGTTGGCACTATTATGTATCTTACAGCCAGTAGACCAGACCTTACATTTGATGTATGCGTGTGTGCACGATATCAGGCAAAGCCTACCGAAAAGCACTTACATGTTGTAAAAAGAATCTTTAAATACCTACGAGGAACCGTTAATAGGAGACTATAGTATCCAAAGGATTCTTCTATTGCTCTAACAGCTTATGCAGACGCTGATTACGCGGGTTGCCAAGATACTAGACGAAGTACATCTGGAAGTATGCAATTATTGGGAGACAAACTTGTTAGATGGTCATCAAAAAGACTATAAAAGCGCTGCGATATCCAGTACGGAAGCTGAATATAATGCTTTGTCAGGCTGTTGTGCTCAAGTCCTTTGGATGAGATCACAAAGTACCGACTATGGCCTTGGATTCAAAAAAATTACAATGTACTGTGATAACAAAAGCGCTATTGCCTTATGCTGCAACAATGTTCAACATTCTTGATCAAAACATATTGACATCAGATTCCACTTCATAAAAAAGCAAGTTGAGAACGGAGTAGTAGAACTTTACTTTGTCAATACGAAGTATCATCTGGTGGACATCTTCACTAAAGCCCTTGGCAGAGAAAGAATTAAATTTCTTATCAACAAGCTGGGAATGCGGAGTTTTACGCCAGAGACTCTGAAACAATTGGCAGATGAAGTTGATGAATAGTGGTGGTACCTATTCAAATATCCTGTATAATATGTATATATATATATTAAAAACCATAAAAACCAAAAAGATTTTTCATTTTCAGAAAATTTTATAAAATCAAAATACAAAAATATAAAATATATAAAACCAAAGAAAAAATAAAAAAATGAGAAAAATTCAAAAAGAGGTAATAATGGCATGTCTTTTGAAAATCGATAACATATACGGTTTTAGAAATGTCATTCAATAATGATACGAGGCTGTAAATGAAGTTCGAGCAGAAGTTCCAAATGTTTTCAAAACATACTAAATGGCTTGCTATTATTTCAGATAGCAACCCGGTCATCATCTTAAAGGCAAGTATTTTGTCAAAAAGGAAACGTGACCTCATAACGGGAATTTATTCTCGGGCATGGTCTACTTTATGACCATGCAAAGGCTTGTGTTTACTTTGTAACACAACACGTGCTTCCTATATACAATAGGTGTACGTGTTAGTGCATTTATTTGTCAAAATAAGTGAAATCTTATTGTTATTGGTAAAAAGTAGTCTTCACAATGAATCAGTGTTTTCTGTAATCACAAAAAGATTTTCAAAGGTAATTTGATCACTCAAACAATGACAACAGCTCTTTAAATAGAAAACAAGTCATATTTTCATCAAATAATCTTTTAAAATGGTCTTTCAAATTAAGTCACGAAATAAATGAATAATGTTTTTAATAATGACGGATCACAATTTAAGGGGAGTTAATGGATTTTAACTACATAAGCTTTACAATGTCCCATTTGTTTTCAACTTTAGGTACTATTTAACAAATGAGACTAGTTGGAGTATAGGCCTTTAACGACATTCGATGAATAGTGCCAGCCACCTTATAGTTGTAAAAATCTTAGGATTTTTGAAATAATCAACTAGTTTTAATAGCCTTGAAGTTGATTCTCACGGGATAGATCTAAGCTTAGTTATACCTCAAACACGATCTCAAGTATGTGTGCATACAAGGTTTTGCTGATTCTGAGGTGTCGAAACCAACAAGGGAGAAGGAGTAGATGTATACTTGATAGAGTCCATGGCCTTCTTTTGAAGTCACCTTCTTTAAATTTTAGGCCTTTCTTTTCTTGTTTCTTTCGGTCATTATTTCAATATACCTGGTGAAAAAGATTCATCTCATCATTAGTCAGTATTTCATCATTTGAGTCCCTTAGAGGAGAAGTGTGGGAGTATAAATATTTTAAAACGTGAGAAAAGCCTCTGTCTGATGTCAATTTAATGTTTTACTCGACCGTCAATCTCTAAGCTTATTCTTAAAATAGTCAGAAAATATATGATAAAAGAGGTACACAAGGGGATTTAATAGAAATTGTCCTACATCCGGGTCTTAGTTAACTTTGTGTTTCATTATATCATAACTATCCTAAAGAAAAATTGCGTCTCATCCGGGACTTAATTGCCTTTGGTGTCGGTATCAAATTTCAATGAAAAGGGTTAAGTGTGTACTTCGAATATCTGGGCTTTATACATCAAGACTGCTTGAATGCGGCTTCCAAGAAAGGTTGTGAATCTGTACCAAGAAAGGATTGCTGATAGGGGGAAGCTAAGACAACATCAACACAGACATCACCAACCACACAAGTTCAAGTTACATATGTATCTGAATCTGCTTCATACTCGAAGTTTGAAGCAAAGACTTTTGTAACTTGGAAAGAAAGTTGAAGCAATGTCGAAGAGTGCTTGGACAGAGAAAGTTCTGATTGACAACTTCTTGAAAGAAAGAGTGGATTAATGAGGGCTAGAAAAGTACATTAGGTGGGGAGAATAGGTAAGAAGGAGACCTACGGCTGCTACAAAGAACCATATGATTCTACATATGCTGTTCTGCATTATTCAGGTCAAAACCTCATACATAAATAATCTTTCGAATAAAATAAATGTAAGTGTAGACTTTAAATTTTAGGCATATATAGTGTATTTTGAGTATGAATTTTTCAAAGAATGTTCCTTAGTAAATTCAAAAATTATTATTTTTCAAATTAACATAACTCAAACACCAATAATTTCCTTCATAATATTAAGGGGGATCATTAAAAATGTTCCTGATAAAATATTGTTTCACCATTTTGTCCCGAACATTTAATCAATTGATATCTAAAAAATCAAGGATTAACATTTTGGATAAGGTGAAGAAAATGTTGAAAAGATTAAACTATGGATTACAATAAATCTAATTTATACTGAAATGTGATCATATAAAATGGACTCAATGCACTCTACACTTAGCATGTACTACAATTACGGTGCACATGTTAAGGGGGAGCTTTTTTGTGTGATGATGAAAAACTTTTAAAGTGTAAATCTTTTGATATTTATATCAAACACTTTGATAGAATTTTTTAATGTTTTTGGTTTTGATTGTGATAGAATACCCAAAAGACTGACCATGTACTTAAATTTATGGAGTTATAAGGTGGTTAGGCATAGGTATTCAAATCCCATGATCCAGCCAAAATCGGAGGGATCTACCTAGGGATATCCACTAGATAGTGTAGAAGTCCTTAGGTATGATACAAAAGGAGAAAAAATGAGAATCGGGAATAATGCCGACTGAGATGGAGCTAGCACTGAAATAAACCTAACAAGGTGTTAGTTATGAAGTCTTAGTAAGCATTGAAGGGGTTGAAGAATGAAAAAGAAATGTAAGGATAAAGGGTGAAAAGAAAGAAGCCCTCCATACACTTAGGCAGAAACCAGGTCAATACATAAACTGTTGGAAACACTAAGTTGTTGTCTGACATTGAAGACAGTCATGGACCCAGTAACGCTATGCACAACCCTCCCTAGCTACTCAAGGTCTCTCAACAGACTCTTGTTTCATTTCTCATGGAGATTACACGCATTTCTATCGACTTTAACACTTCGAGTAGTTGATATTGAAAAGGTGGCAGTCTTCTCTAGCCTCCGATCACTAAAACCAAAGTGCACTATTGAGTCTAGAGCTAAAAGAGATCATCCATAAATCTTATTAGGACACATGTCAAAATAATGCTTGCTAAGTCACAATGTGAATAACAAGATATATATTAAGAGTCCTACGTATTATCCTTGTGATTTTGCCAGAACATCCGAGTGATATTACTCACAGTGAAGATGGAAATCCTGCTTGAGCCAACATCAAACAAGCTCATGGTAGGTGACTTGTGTGATTCTATATGAATCAAACTTGTGACAACTGGAAAGAAACGATGGTGTGATTCTATAAGAATCAAACTTGTTTCAGTTATGAATTGACGATTGGATAGATGAATTTTTGTGAAAATGATTAACACTCTTATGTGTCACAAAACCACTTTAGCAAGTGACACGTCGATTGATTTTCAAATCAAATTTTCTATTCAATCTGTGGATATGAGTAAATCACTGTTCCACTCGTTATCATGCTTCTGCTTTGAGACGTTTCCGGTAAAAGAACATGCCGAGTTGATGAATCATAATCATATTTGTAAGAAGATACTATAACTTCACTGGAAATCCTGTCAAGGAATTCCTTATTAAATTGAATTCCACCAGATCACAGGTAGTCCTCATAGGATTCAAAGGTACTCCTAACCAAACACGGCGAATAAAAAACATATTTCGTCCCCTGCTAGCTTTATTGCTAACTGTTTTAATGCAGGATACTTAAAGATGGAGGTGAAGGTACCTGATTCCAGCTGACTCACAATTTTCATAGCCACATGCTCATAATCGACCAACAAACATAAAGACTTCATGAAAGCTCAAGTACATATTTCAAGACTTCCGCTACTCTGATATCGTACGTCTTTCTTGAAGTGACGAAGTATTAAAGTCAAAGAATTTCAAAGAAGTTTTAGTCACTCTGATACCGAACGTCTTTCTCAAAGTGACGAAGTGTTAAAGTTAAAGAACCTTAAGAAAGATGCAATATTAAAGCTTTTCAAGATAACATATCAAGAAAGGTATGAACATGTCGGTCTAGAAGTCACAAGTTTACAAGATGGCAAAAGATCATAAGATGACGGCTAGAGATTATGATTGGATGATGATCTCAAGAAGCTCAAGGATTACATACAAGTTAAAGTCAAAGGAATGTGCTCCAGCCTAAAAGTCAAGGTCACTACAACATATTCACAAGAAGAAGAAAAGAAAGAAATTCAAGTCTGCGAGCACAAGAATGAAGACTCGGCATAGTATGCTAGGTTTAAGTTTTTGTAACATGAAGTGACCTCCCTTAGGGGGAGATTGTTAGGAATATGAAATTCCTAGAAAAGTCTCGGTCACTTCATAGATATCGGTAGTTAGCTCGTCAAATTAATATTTGGAAACTTACTTAGGTAGTTAGCTAAAGCCCATGGACAAACCATTAAGGCCCAAGCCCACGATCCATTGTTAGTATATAAACACCTCTTCATGCCTTGGAGAGGTGGTTGGTTGTTCATTATTTCACACATAATACAAAGTTCTCTCTTATGTTCCTTTCTCTCTCCAGAATGTTCATCCAACTACTCTCTCTAAAACAACTTTCTTCCTCTTTCTATGTATGTTAGTTGATTGTTCTACAGACACATCAATGAGAGCTATTCTTAAAGAAGAAGTTAACACTCAACTTCCTCAGATTCTCCCTCAAGCAGTCTTAGACTTTGCAACTCCTATGATAGAGAAAAATGTCACAGAATCATTAGAAACTGCAGTCTTGGCAAGGTCTTCCTCTCAACCAAAGTCAACTTATGAGGCGGCAGCAACACTCTCTGAGTTTGATCTAACAAAGATACTTATGGACAAGATGGAGAAGAACAAGTCATATGATAAAGCTGACTATAAAAGGGAACTTTATGATGCTCTAGTCAAGTCTTATCAAACTGACAAAGATCTATTTGATACATATGGTGAAGTCTTTACGTTGAAGAGGAGTCGAGATGACAGAGACAAAGATCAAGACCCCTCCGCTGGATCAGACCGAGGGACGAAAAGAAGGAAGTCAAGCAAGGAAACTAAGTCATCCATAGATTCAAGGTCAAAGGAAAGGAAGTCTTCAAGCACCTCTAAATATACCTCCTACTCTCAACAGAAGCCTTTTGGTAAGTCTGCCCAAGCAGAGGAGCCAAGTCATACAGTTGATGACTCGGGAGTGCAATAGGATCAAGAATTCGACACGGGTAACAATGATGAACAACCCGCTAACAAGGAGGTCTCCAAGGATGACTGGTTTAAGAAACCCGATCGACCTCCAACTCCTGATTCTGATTAGAATAAGAGACAACAAGTTGACTCTCGACCTCCTAAGAACTGGATAAGTTAAGTTGCTTGTGCTAAAGAACCTTGTAGTTCATTCGATGAGCTCATAGATACCTCATTCGACTTTTCTGCATTTGTCCTGAATCGACTCAAGATTAAAGATCTGACTGAAGAAATTCTGGTTAGACCAGAATTCGAGCTACTCAAAGGCACTTGCAAGAGTCTTACAGAATTAGAGTACCATCCTGAAGAATGTTCCAAGGCCACAACTGAAGGACTCGACTGGCATAACCCTAAAGGCAAACCGTATCCGTTCGATCTCAGCAAACCTCTCCCGTTGATTCGAGATCATCGAGGCCGTCAAGTTATCCCTCAGGATTTCTTCATCAACAACGACCTGGAATATCTAAAAGGTGGAGATTTAAGCAGGTGATACTCAACTTTAGTTACGAAGACAAAGGCCGTTACATATGAGATTAAATGGATTGAAGACTTGGTTCAAAATTTGTAGAGTCCCGTAATGGTGAAATATGATAAACATGCCTACTGGGGTACTTCATACTGGGGGTCCCAAACGTTAACATTTCTACGGGTTTGCTGCCAACATGTCTTCGTCAAAGGATGTCTACTCCAGAAAATGAATCATTGCGGTTACTAGACTTACGATTATGAAGAAGTATGACTACGGTCACTTGGAAGAGATTGCTCGTCGAGAGGATCAGAAGCTGTACAAGTTTAGAGAAGGTGATTTTCCATGACTTCGCCTACAAGACATATAAGACATGTTACTTCTACTTGTTCAACAGAAGCTGACCAATCTTACAATTGACGAACGGTATGACTTAAATGTGGCATTACGTATGTTCACCAGATGGATTGTCACTCAAAGGCGGGTAGAATATCTTCAATTAGGTGTCAAAAGTAACCAAAGAAGCTCAACCATACCAAACCAGACACATTCAGGTCAAATCTTAAGAATAGGACCACATGCACTGCATATTCAGACCTTATAGAAGTGATATACAAGGACCAAAACAACAGAAACAAATTGATGCATGCTGATGAACTCCATAAATTTAGTGATGGCACGCTCAATGATGTTCGGACTGCTCTTAATGATATTGCTAAGGGAATAAGGATGGAATATCTGCCAAAGAGGAAATGGAGTGGTTTAGACAAATGAAGGGCTCGGGTTATGGTTCAGGATATTGACAAGCAACTTTATGAGAGGTGGTTGATGTGGAATTTTGAGAAGTTCGTTGGTGGAAGAGAATACGAGAATGACCTCAGGCTGCTAGAGCGGACAATATGATTTTGTCATATTTTGTCTTATCTCATTTCAGGTCAATTTATCGTATATTATAAATTTGTGAATATGTACATATGTAGTGTAAGACTAGAATTAGGCATATATATAGTATTTGAGTGTGAATTTTCAAGAATTTCTTAGTAAATTTAAAAAATTTCAATTTAACGCACTCAAATACCATATTATTCCATCATAATTTAAGGGGGAGCAATTAAAATGTTTCTATATTTAGCTTGTTAATAATTAGACATTTTTCCCTGAATCTATGAATATTTGAATCAATTGATATCCAAAATATCAAAAGATTTGACATTTTTAATAAGGGGAGAAAATGTGATTAAAATATATGGCTAAAGATGTGAATTTCAAAGACTCAAGTGCAAGCTTCTCCTTTCATATGCTAAACATTTTCAAATATCAGTGCACATGTTGAGGGGGAGCATTAGAAATGGTTTTAAGGCTATGAATGATACCAAAAGACCGACCATGTATTTAACTATTTAGAGTTATAAGGTGGTTAGGTATAGGTATTCGTTCCTACGATCCAGCCAGAACCGAATGAATCTACCAGGGACAATCCACTAGTTAGTGTAGAAGTCCATAGGTATGATATAAAAAAGGAGTAATGTTAGGAATAAATCTTCATATGACTTAATACTGCCAACAGTACTAAAGGAGTTAGTACTGCCAGTACAAAGTTAGTA
>BQNB010029363.1:10916-55806 GCA_026074375.1 Tanacetum coccineum | reverse complement strand
TCTCTGTAGACAACTGCTCTTGGTTTAGGGACGATCGTATAGTCTTCTTTGAAGTAATAGTCAGCTGCATCCCAATTAGGACGTTTCCCGAGCTGTAAGTTTCCCACACGATTCCTGATCACCAGGTTTCTTATCCACATGTTGACTGCTGTGTGAAGATTGATCTTGTCTGTCTTGGGCAGATGGTTGAGCTTTTCTTGAATATTGAGAAGGAACAGATCTTCAAAATCATTTGGATGCAGATTTTTGAAATCCTTTTCCGAGATCTTGTACTCTTGGTAATCAGCTCGGCGAAGGATTATCTCTCTCAGATAGTTGTATCCATATTTTTCAAACACTTTGACACTGATCACACTGAGAATTCGCATCTGCGATCTGACTGCTTCATGATCAGAGGACTCACTGTGTTTGTTGATATAGAATTCCTTCCTCCTAAACCACCAGTGAGTGATGCCATAGACCGCACTGATGTCATATTCGCGTTCACTCTCAACCCACAACGATGGAACTAATTCTTCAAGGCCAAAGTCTAGGTAACGAGCGGCTTTGAGCTTGGATATTGATAAGGCAATTTTTCGCTCTTTGTCACCTGTCAGCAGATAATCCAGATCCTTATTGAATAAGAATTGTGGTTGAATAGTTACCTGACCTGGTGGTCCTCCTAAGGGCAGTGGTTCATTTATATTTTGTGGAATTTGATGACCTTCAGGATTACTAAAGTCAACCTTATTTGTCAGCAGCTTATGGCATTCATCCATCTTGTCACACCCCGCCAAGGCGGAAACGCGAGGCGTAAACAAGAATGGATATCATTACAACACATGGTGTCTATATAGAGAATACTAAAATAAAAACTAAAGTAAAGCAAAGACACAAAGTGTCATAACAATACCCAAAACCTAATGGTGTCTTTATTAATGAGAAAGAGGTCTCGTCAATAAATGACATGCAAAAACATAAACCAAACAATTCAAACAAAAAGCATAAATAACTCCAAGCATCCTACGGTCTCTTCTAGCCACTTCGTTCTATCCTAGCACCATTCAGCTCACCTGAAAATGATGCTTAAAACGTCAACACAATGGTTGGTTAGAGACATAGGTTTAGGACATCAATAAAACTTTTAAAACCAAATTACTGTGATTATCAAAACAATAAGGACCCCCAAAATTATGCCAAATAAAAACTTATTCTAACAAGCAATCCACATACAGGTAGGAACGTTACCCCTGATCTCCAATACAACAACTGGTAGGAACGTTACCCCGATCCACTAATAGTCATGGAAAGGGATCTATACCCAATTCCCAGACTCTTGGTAACCGCTAACACAATATCACAAGGAGTTGACAGCTCAAGGATCTTGCCTACATAGTAGACGATAACAACCACATTAACACTCGATAAATCCCAAGTCTTGCCTACATGAGTAGACGAAACACCAATATCACCTTCAACCATCAACAATAAGTCATATAATAGTAACATATTGTCCATACATCATTAACCACATAATCACAGCATTCAAAACATCTTTAGAGTACAAGCATCATTTTCATCCTAAAATGTAAAGACATTTAAAAATGGGACTATGAAACTCACCTGAAGCTTAGCTTCCAAAAAGATCCAACAAAACTTCACAAAATTTCATGAACAATCTAAACAATTAAACACATTATTAGCTATCATCAATTAGGTATTAAACCCAATATGATGTAACCTTAACTATGATGGATACATAGGCTATCTATCATAGTCCTATAATCATTTAAAAACTTTACCCATTCTTTCATATTTCATTTATACTTAAATGCTACTCCTTAAACTTTCTGGTTTTAAGCAGAATTTTACTCTTACTTGCACACCTTAAACGCACTACTTAAACACTCCCATAATTCAAACCAAAATTTACATATATGTCCTATGAACCTCTCATAGCTCCCCCAAAGCCATTTCCCTTTTACAAATACCCTTAGAAATTCATTAATCCAAAGTGTCCAGAATTCGTCCAGAATCTGACCTTCTAAAAGTATGACATTGGTTAACCATCTTAGACCTCACTATGACCTTAGAAAAAATTCAGAGAACACACACAATATATGAACTAACTTCCACGTGACTTAGAGCCTCTAACTCATCATATACAACTTTAGATTTCACCTGATCATCTTCCGTTGTTTGTCATAAAGAAATTGATCCCCAAAGTTATCAGTGTCTTCGAGATTTTTCATGGAAGACATAGAACCAGAATGACTTTTTAGATTATCTTCGATGACACGTTCGTCTGTTATGAGCTTCAGGTTTTCATGAACCTTTGGGTAGGCTGTAGCGAGGAATTCATCATCCATGTGCTCAGGGTTTGGTCCAGCAAGAGACACATGTACTTTTCAGAGTTTGATCCAGTCAGGTTCTTCTTGCATGCCTCAGGTCTGGTACCACAGCCAGAGGCCTTATTCTTTTTCAGGGTCCTTATCTAGCCATGGGCCTAGTGTACTAACAGGTAATGCTTAACTCCTGTATGATACGGTAGAACGAATCGTACTTCACCTTGATCTTTGTCACCTTTAGGAGCAGATCGGCTTCTGTTTTTACTTCTGTTCATTTGAATCAGATGTTAATAGAAGATACATAAGGATCACTTTCTCTATGTATCCTCTTGCATGAGAAGAAGTCCAATGGTCGAATCATGGAGGAGCTTGAATCACGCTTAACAAGGAAAACTGATCCTGAGATTCTTTTCCCTTTCTTGACAGATCGATCAGTGAATGAGCTTACTTGTCTACGTACCAAGGCCTTGTCCCTTGCCGCATACTTAGGCAGTTAGGGAAGTTGTTTTCATATACTGGATCCCTGATCGTTACTCCCTCCAACAAGTGCCCACCTTGTGGCAGAAAGGTTTGACCAAGCTAAGCTTAAAAGCTCTTTCCATGCAGCATCAGCACCTCACCTTCTCCTTTTCTTGATGCGCGTCTAAAACCGTCTTCTTAGCCTTTTCGACATCAGGATCATCACCATGCTCTATTGAGGAACAATTCTTGTTGAACTTCATCAACTTAACACAACAAGTTAGAAAGTAGTCTTTCCTTTTTTTAACTATCTGTGGATGTTATGGCCTTGTAAATGTATTCATAGTCTGGCAAGAGCTGTCTTGGAAGGTTTGATAGGAGTAGTGGTTGCGGGCATTTTGGGTAGAGCACGCTTTGTATTGCAGTTGCACGCTTATACTTTCTTTGGGGTTTTCTTTGTATTTCTTAGCAACCATTTCCCAGATACTTAGGATAATACGGAGATTGTAAATGGCTTCAGTAATCAAGGATCTGGGAATTGCCATTCCAAACACTTCAACAGTCTGACCTTTGGGAAAAACTTGAGATATCCTATATAAAATCATCTTCATTCAGTAATGATAACAGCAGAATCAGGACGTCGAAGGAATATTTTTTATTGCCTTGCCAAGTAGTAGATTATCACCATTGGAAAAAACGTCCATAAAGGAATGAGGAAAGGAGTTACTTTCTTCTTATGGATCCTTCAGACTACGAAGTAGCTTTGTAAACTCGCCTTGTGTGAGAATAATGTCTGGATCCCTTGAGTAAACTCTTTCCCAAATACAGCTCTGCATGATCAACATTAAGTTTGAGTTACGATTCCCACATGCATTTGCAGACCACGGGTGACTGGGTTTGTCACTGCCACGAAGTCTTTATTCCTCAAGCACTGGTTGATAACGGTAAGAATTGCTCTCCAAGGTTTATACACATAATTCACCCGTATATTGGAAAAGACAATTTCTACAGGTTCATGATACCCAGCTCATGAAAACAAAATCAATCACCATTTAACAACGGAGGTAACTCAAACGGGTGAGCGGGAGTGACAAAGGAGTAATTTGCTAATAGCCTTTCTGAAAAGAACACTCTTAGATCGAAACCATTGTTCCATCATACTTGATCACTATAAACCCTAGTCGTACACGTCATATATCATTGTGTTCCCAGAAACTGGAGTATTAGAATACATGATCCTTGCCGAGTCAGAGAATGCTCGGAAGAAAGTTGTAATTACTCAAGAAGTCCCATATGATATCAGAAAGATGGGGTTCTTTTGAATCTTTTGAAGCATTGAAAAGAAGGTTGCTTTTTCCCTAAAATTTAACCACTGAGAGCGAGTACAACTGCTCATACTGTTGTTCTTGTCGATTGGTTTATCGGGAACATTTTTTTCATGGCCATCCGTATTCTGCACAATATTATTCAACAAAGAAGACAAACATTGCAGGAAACAGATGTAAGAGATGAACTTTACTTTTATTAACAGTCCAGTCATTTCATGATTGATTAAAACAAGGTGACGCTGGTTTGATAAAATCTACATATGAGGACACATGATTCAGAATAATCCAAACAGAACAATTACTTGTTAACAACTAAGCCCGGATGGGAAAGAAAAGCAACTGGGTTCATTCGAAGTTCCTTGATAGATTATTGTGCTTACTAGCTAAAATTATATACCTTAGCCCAAACCCCATGCCAAGAGCATAATGCCAACCCGCCGTTAGAAGAAGAATCGAGCAAACCTCCGATATGAAGGCACTAAACCGTCGTGAATAGTATCATAAAGATTAACCAACCCGCCGCTAAAAATAAAAAATATCAAAAAGGGCGGGTTGAATTTAAATCATATAAAAATATTCGAACCAAACCGCCGATAGACGTCGGTTTACCCTGTTAGAAAAAAATCAAATAAAATTCCGCAACCACTCTGTATCACCCGCCATTAGCAACTTGCTGGAATCAAACCCGCCAAAGGCAACTCTCTGAGTAGATAAATTACAAGAACCAGCGGGTTGAAAAATTTTATTAAAAAAATAATAAATTCAACCAACCGCCGCGGTGCGGCGATTCCCTGAAAACAATAAAAAAATAATACAATAACCAACCCCACCTAGAATCATAGGCAACCATCTCCATGAGTACTGATTACTTAAAATTCAAACCACACAACAATCCTTTGCAA
The DNA here is from genome assembly GCA_026074375.1 of Tanacetum coccineum. Lineage (NCBI taxonomy): Eukaryota > Viridiplantae > Streptophyta > Magnoliopsida > Asterales > Asteraceae > Tanacetum > Tanacetum coccineum. Next base: position 50,790 of record BQNB010029363.1, on the reverse strand, counting down.
AATAAGCACACCTAATGCAATCTAGGCCTTTCCTACCATCAGGAAACACATTACTACATTCTTTACATCAAACAAAATGACTTTTTTACTTCTAAAAGTCAACCGCCAACACCAAGAAATCATAATCAAATCATTCAATATTGTTTTGAACCCGTAATCCCATACATCAAAACTTAGTAATCTATGCCATAAGAACAAATTCTCAGCAACAAATCACACATACAACACTACATGTGCATTTTGATCTAAAACGAACCCTAGAAACATCTTAAGACATACAGATGTTTGCCACTGAGTTAAACACATTACTCATATTGATTACATCCCTTTTCCGCATCTTTCCCCATAAAACACTTTTCATTTCCAAACAATATTTTAAACATATATGAAACCCTAGTCACCAAATCTAAATTATCTACTCTTTTTAATATGTTTTAAATCGAATCCATTTATACATCACATAGAATAAAATGATATATATTAAGGTTCGATAAAATACAGATGTCAATAAACACTGGACAATCAAGATTTTTAAACTTGTTCTAGGCGGCAGAGTTCGAATAGAGTGTGTGTGTGTGTTTTCCGCTGACATGATTTTGATATGTTTTAACCAAAACCAACTCGCCGGCCCCCTTTTTATTATCCTAATAAAGAAGTGTGGCAGATTCAGTCTCCATAGTTTTTCCAATCATCTTTTATTTACTTGTTTTAAGTATTTCTAAGGTTCTTCTAAGTTTAGGCAAATTGGCCAATTTAGTCCCTATATGCTTATCCATTCTATCTTCTTTCTATTTAGCTAATGATGTGTTTGAGTGATTGGAGGAGGCTTGTCTCTTTCTTTTTCACATGTGTATGTTATGTGCTGTATTGTCCAGGATGTCCCTGATTTTTGAAGCCTCCTCGTGCTCGCGTATTGTCCATCGATCACAAGAGCTTCACAATCCACAGCTACATTAGGGAATCCGATATCCTATCTTATCGTCTAAACATTTTTCTTTAAGCATACTTAATAAATGGCTTAGATTTTATGTAGTACCCCTTTCGTAAAACTCGAGACGATGATTAGGTTACTAGTATAGGGGGGTATCTTCGATTTGATTTGTGCATGCAGCCGTTGTTATCACGTAAACCCCGTTTTTACCACCAAATTACAAAAAAACTGAAAATTTTTCAAAATTTTCAAAATAACATAAGTGTATTGTCACAATTTTAACATTTTCTACTGGTATAATAAGAGTAAATATTTTGACTCGATCGATCGTGTTGCGCTCGTATAATATTACCATAACTTTTAGACTAAGCGTTACGCCGAAAATTCGCGAAGAACGAAAAATTATAGTGTTAATTATAAGTTGGAATGCTAAACAATGATTATTTAGAAATCTTAAAAGACTCATGTGTGTAATTTGTCGCGTATATTCTCCCATTGAAGCTCCCTAGACCTGATTAAAAAAAAACGTGCTACTTTTGGAGATTAAACTTAAATCAATAATTATTTATGTAGTATATTAGCAAAAACATTTAGACTAGTTCAAATTTATACATGAATTTTTCAAAAAGACGGTTTCCTAATATATAAAAAAATGATGAAAAATGCAAAAATATAATAAATATAAACTGTGGGTTGATAAAAGTTTGTATGTATCATTCGTCTCACAACCGATGTTACAGCCTTCCTAAAGACAACCCATAGTAAAATAATAATCCTACGACTGATGAAAAGTTTGCTTGCATCCTGCGGCTACAACCGATGTGCAGCCATCTAAAAAAATTCGAGGGTATACAAGTTGGCGAAAATAGTATAATTTAAGTGGTGAAAAAAAGATCCTCTTTTGATAAATTCAAAATATGCTTTTGAACTTTGGCAATTATATTTTTATAAGCTATGTGCATCACAAAAACCTGAGAGTTATTGCAACTAAGTCCCGTGAGCCCCGATACAGTCGTCTTGGTGTCTAAAAGCCTGGTCACTTAAGCTGCAAGTTGGGAGTGCCGAGCAGGACGAAACGTCAGCTACATGGAGATCTCGGCTTTAAACTCAATATGTCCATCGGGTGGAGACGTGAAACAAGAATGTTTAGCAAACGTATGAACCATGGTTTAAATTCAAAAAGCACACCACATAAAGATGTAATCGTCGGGATGAAAATTTTACAAATTGCAATATGAGTACAGTCTTTATGACATCTTAACACATAAGTAACAGTGATTTCGTTTTAAAGCTGAAAAGTCGGGAACGATGAATTTATCCTTTTTGGGGCATTCTCGAATCGAAATGCATCTTGTTCTATGATCCCTTAAAGATATTAAATAACGAAAGTCAAAACGTTCTAGTTAGTTGAGTAATACGAAAAATGAAAAATACAAAAAGATGTGTAGGAATAGGTGTATATATAAAAAAAATTGGTAAAGACGGGGATTTTCAAAACTTATGAGTCTTTAACTTCCTCGATGAACACTTAGCTACTTTTCCAAGTTATTAGTCGAGGGTGATTGAGATTCTTAGTTTTCTAAATGCTTACTTCATAGCATTGCGTGAGGACACGGCAATACCTTAGTATGGGGGATTTTGGTATGTGTTTAATTACACACACCTTTTACCTTTAAAAACGAGCTAAAATAACCAAAAACGGACTTAAAATGCCAAAAATATGCTTGTTTTGCTAATTGTGTTGTGCAGGAACGGATATCTAAGAAAAGGACGAAAAACGAAGTCAAAACGACAAAATCGGACACGGAATGGAAAAGCGTGGAAAAGACAAAGTCAAGACAAAGCCCAAGTGTCAAAAAGTCAACCAAGGTCAACCCCGACAAATCCAAGGTCAAAAAGTGAAGAAAAATAAGTTTAGGGACCAAGTCTGCCAAGTCCCTAAAGATGTAACCCACAAGGACTTGTGGTGTAATACCCCTTATAACTCTCAAGGGGTGTTTCTGCCAAAAGCCAAAACTTTCATATAACACAAGGACGTGTGGTGCAAACACAATTATAACCATGAGGGACCATACTTGACAAAACCCCAAACCCTCACCCCATTTTGAAGTTACTGTATATCTTCTTCATAAATTTCCCGCCAAACTCAATACCCCACCTCTGGCATGTTCCCCCTCCTCCCCAAAGTTTAAACTTGTTTTAAAAACACTGTATAATTCAACAAACATATCCCCCAACTCCTAAACTCCAAACCTGTCACTTTCATACCTCGTTGACCCCCCATAACACTCCAAACCCTTCACTCTCATAACCCCCCCCCCCCCCCCCCACCCCCACATGGTCCTTGTCCACGGTGGCAATCCAAAAAACCACAATTCGATCAAGGGTTTGGATTTGAGACCTTGGGCACCAAGACAATCCAATGGCCAGGATTCGTTTGAGTTTCTACTCTCACAACAAACACAAGGCTGTTTTGTGTCTACAAAGAAGCACAGAAGTGAAGTAAAGAAGAGAAGACCAAAACCCTAGCTTATTTGGCTATAAAAGCTTTTGTAAGCCCTTGAGGCAAACAAGTTAGTTTTTAGGTGTGTAATTTTTTAAGTTCAGTTTTTAAGCTTTTTAAGTAGTCAAACTTTATGTACTTGTCTCTTTGAAAATTAATGGAAATTTATTTTTATGTTTTACTTTTTGTTCAAAGCTCTTAAGATATCTTAAGTCTTTTAAGCTCATACAAGTCACTTGATAATCATTTTAAACTGTGATACAAAAATTTGAGAAAAAAAAATTCAAAGGAAAAACTACTGTTTGATAGCCATGGATGAATGAGCAAACAAGGATGGCTCATTGGTATGCTTAGTATAGCTTATTTATAAGCTTGGGTAGGATTAGAGCTTATTTAGGAATTCATAATCCTGTTTTGAGCAAGGATCAAAGGTATACTTCTTTTTAAATTTTTGCTTTAAAGTTACTGTAACATTGCTTATTTTCAGCTTATTAATGACTTTTTGTGCTTATTTGTGTTTAGTGATGCTTAAAAATGCCCTTTAGTTGCACCAATATCATTAACTTGCCCTTTGCCTAAAAACTGTCTAGTTAGCTTATTTGTACTATTAACTTTTAAGCTTTTTCAAGTGCTTATTTGTTTATGCTTTTCACTTTTTATTATTTAATATTGCTTGTTTAATACTTCTCTTTAAAAATGTGTGCTTAATTCAGTGATTAAAAGTGTTAAATTCGTTTTTAAAAAGATAAAGGGGTGTTTGGGTTAAGCCCAAAATGGGTCAAAAATGAAATGTCATGGGTTGGTGTCAATTGTCCAACTTTGGCTTAAGTTATTAAGCCATTTAGAGTCTGTTTTCCAAGTTTTTGAGTTCAAAATAGTGTTTTTCAAGATTTCTCATGAATTCCCTAAGTCTGTTAGTTTTCAGAAAGAGTCAAAAAGCTTATTTGCTTAAGGTTTAGAAAACTTGAGTTTTAGTTTCAAAAGTGTGTCATTTGTGAGGTCTAAACAAGTTTTTAAAAAGTGTCTTGAGTCATTTGTTTCCCTAAGTCAAAACTGCCAAATTTTTGTGTCATCATTTAGTAAAGGAAAAAGCCCTTTTTCACAAACAAAAACCAGCAGGTTTAACTTGTTTTTAGCAAATGGAATTTTGAATATAAGCTCTTCACAAGCCCCTTTTAATCTGTTTACCAGCTATTTTTCATTTTAAGCTTATTTGACAGCTTATTTCAAGCTGTCAAGTTAAGCCCCCATTTTTAGTTTATTTGCCCTGGTGCTAGGGGCTTAACTTCAAGCCCACTGTTCTAGCTTATTAGGGGGCCTCAGCCCAAGCTTTTGGCTTTTCTAAAAAGCCAATAAGCTCTTTTATTAAGCCCTAGCTTTGTAGACCTTAGGAAGCACTCTAGGTAGCTTAAATTTAAGCTCAAATTAGGCCTTTGAATTTTTTTTAAGCATAGTGTAGAAATATAGCTTAATCTCATTTCTGGCTTATTGGGCTTCTTTCATTTGCTTATTTTTTTTATTCCTAGTAGTTCATGATGTTGGTGTGTTAAGTTGGTTTGCTCATTTTCCTTTTTTTTTGCTTATTTGTTCATAAAAGTCAAAAGCCTTAAGCCATTTTTGCCTTTAAGCTCAATTTAAGTTTCTGTCCAAACAAAAAGCCCTCTTTTCAGCTTATTTATAAGCATTCTCAAAAAGCTGTAATTATGAAAAATGATAAGCTCAAGGAGCTTATCAAGTTTGTGTAAAAAGTTTTGAAAAAAAAAGAGGAGATAAGGGGAAACCCGGGTGAGCAAGACTCGAACCCGGGTCTCAACCCTCATACACCCCTCTTTTATAACCAAGACCCTTACCGCTGTGCCCTTGGGACTTCTACGTTAGAGTCCCAAGTGGTTATTTATTTAACCTAGTTTTGACCCTTTAAGCTATAAGCTCTTTCGAGCTTATTTTCGGCTTATTTATAAGCCGAATTTTGGGTTTCTTATTTTTCTTAGGATAGTCTTAGTGTCAAGTAATTTTAGTTTTTTCTCAGAATTTTTAAAAATAGTTTAGTATTTTTTATAATTTAATTTAGTTAAAAGTTTTAAAAATTCATAAAAAATACAAAAATTATCAAAAAAATATTTTTCTTTTTTAGAAAATTTTCTTTAGTCATATATTACGTAGGAAAAATAGAAAAACTTTCGTAGGGTTAATTTTTCAAACTTTTGATTTTTAAAGAACGGGTCTCGGGTACGGATCTTGACTTGACTCGTTTTTGGGTCAAACGACCTCCGTTTTCAGTCTAGTCTTTTTCATTCTTCATTATTAGTCCCCTAGAGTAGTTTAGAAGTAAAAATTTCTTTGTAGGGTTAATTTTGAAGATTTTAGGTTTTTGACCCCTTGTTCGGGATTCCTGCTCTCGTTTTTCAGCTTAATTTCATAATTTTTAGGTTTTTCTTAATCGTTTTTGTTTGTTATTGTTTAACTTAGCTTTCCACACTCTCAAATCATTTCTCTCATTCAAACTCCAATCTTCCGACTGTATCGATTCTCCAGTCCAGCCTCGTTGGGGATAAACGACCCGGGAACATTCTATACTACTTCTCGGTTTTATTGATTATTGTAGTTTTTTTTAGATTATATATATTTTATTATATATATTATATATATAGTTTATAATTTGGAACCAATCAACGTCACTCTGCCAAAATTTAGTATACACGACGGTTTGATAAATTCATAGATGGCGGTTTGGTTAAATTAATCTAGGCGGCGATTTGGTAAGAAGAATTACACGGCGGTTTGCTTAAGTTCAATTAGGAGGCGGTTTAACAAAATAGGCGGCGGTTTGCAACTTTGTTAAGTGACGGTTTGTGTAAAACTTTTAGCAGCGGGTTGCTTATTTTGCTGGCGGTTTGTTCAAACATTTAAGCCAGCGGTTTGACTTATTTTATACCAGCGGTTTACCAGATTTTTTGCCGGGGGTTTAGACTTAATTTGGACGGCGGCTTAGCAACTGTTTAAGAATTTCAAATTTTTCAAACCTTGTTTCATTGGACCTTGGACTTTGGACTTTAATTAATCATAAACCTTGGAATTAAAACGTTAATTAACTAATCAAACATCAACCTTAACTTCAAATCAATTCTACTTTTACGGTTTTTCTATTGATTTTGTAAAATCCCGACAAGTAATTCACTTTCTTCTTGGTTTTAATCATAGAGTTGTAAAATCCCGTGGAGGTTAATTTCATTCATTCTAAACCACAATACAATAAACACTTTATAACACTTAAGATCCGATATCCATTCACAACTTTATCAAAATGTCAAATTCAAATACCAATTTGCAAACTCAATCATCGAATGCTCTTCATAATGCTATCATGGAAGCGGGTAGCAAAGATCGTCCACCAATGTTAGCACCAGGTAATTACGTTCAGTGGAAATCCAGAATCAAGAGATACATTGACACCAAACCTAACAGTGAACTCATCCACTATTGTCTCCAAAATCCACCATACACGTATCAATGGGCTGAGAAGACAGTTCCAGTTGCTGAAGGTAGTTCTGAAACAACTACAGAAAGGTATATGGAGAACTATAAGAATGTTTCACAAGACATACGAGATCAACTGAATGCTGAAGCTGAAGCCGTTCAGATCATTCTCACAGGGATAGATAACGATATCTACTCCACAGTTGATGCTTGTCCGAATGCATGTGAAATGTGGAAAGCCATTGAAAGGTTGAAACAAGGTGAATCAATCAATGTTCAAGATCTTGAAACCAATTTATATTGGGAGTTTGGAAAATTCACATCACGGGATGGTGAATCACTTGAATCGTATTACTCACGGTTTTACAAGATGATGAATGAGCTTGTCCGAAATCAGTGTCATGTTACTAATCATCAAGTGAATGTCCAGTTCTTACTTCAACTACAACCAGAATGGCAAAGGTTTGTGACACTTGTTAAGCAGAGTCAAGAGCTGAAGACTGTCTCCTATCACAAGCTTTATGACATTCTGAAGCAACACCAGAATGAAGTCAATGAGATAAGAGCTGAAAGACTAGCACGTACTGCTAATCCACTTGCACTTGTTGCTCAACAACAACCAGTTTACCATCATCAAAACCATCCTACTCAAAACACTCAATATTCCTCCACCAGATCGCAACAGTCTACCAGAAACAGAGGAAAAGCAATTGTTACCTCTTCTGCTCCTACTTATGATCCAGAACCTGCTACGGTTACTGAAGATGATGAAATGTTAAAGGAAAAAGAGATTGACAAACTAATTGCTTTAATTTCTCTATCGTTCAAGAAAATCTACAAACCTACCAACAACAACCTTCGAACTTCGTCAAACACCGGTAGAGCTAATCAAGATAATTCTCTAAGAATCAACAGAGGAACTGGGTATGATAATCCAAGGGCAGTTAATATTGCTGAGGCTAGGGAAAATGTAGGTACTCTAGTAGTGCAGAAGTCTGGGATTCAGTGTTATAACTGCAAGGAATATGGGCATGTATCAAGGGAATGTCAGAAACCGAAATGAGTAAAGGATGCAGCTTATCACAAGGAAAAGATGTTATTGTGTAAACAAGAGGAAGCTGGGGTTCAGTTGAATGCAGAACAAGCTGATTGGAAAGATGATACTGATGATGAGTCTGAAGATCAGGAATTGAAAGCACATAATATGTACATGGCACAACTTCAAGAGGTTACTCCAGATTCAGTTGACACTTCTGGACCAATCTTTGATGATGAGCATACATAAGGTACAAAATTATAATGACAACTATATGTGTTTGCCATGGAAATTGAACATCTGATCCAACTGAATCTAGTAATGACATATATATGGCGGAACAAAGTGACACCAATATAACTATTGATTCATTGGATATATGTTATGATAGAGTTCAAGATGACCAGGATGATACTGCTAATCTTGATCAAGAACGTGATTTTGCTTGCCTTTTTAATTTCAGAAACTAAAATGTGAAATTGATGTCAGCAAAAACCAACATAAATTTTTGGAATCCATCAAAACATGCTTTAGTTGATAAAATTGAAAGGTGAAATTGAAGATTTCAAAACAAAAAATAAATTTTAGAATCATCAAATATCCATTTCAAAGAAGCAAACAATGAACTGTCTAGACTATCGAGTTGATGTTTAAAGACTTAGAGTTCTATGCGAACTTGATAAGTATAATGATGTAAATTATGCGTCAAAGGTGGAAATTGATTGTGCAAAAGCTAAAAGGGATTTAATGTCATACAAAATCAATTTTGAAAAGTCATCTAATCCATATACTTAAAAAATAAATAATTTAAATCAAACGATTTCGATATGAAAAAGAGCTTTGTGCACATCAAGAAACCATCTCCATAATGTCACAAGCAAAAGAGGGCTCCAGACTAAGCTTTACAAAACTCGTGAAGACAAAGAACTTGATAAAGTCATTACTTTAGAAATCAAGTCAGGTATTTGGATGATATTGTATATAAAACGGTCAATCTGTTCAAACAATGAATATGCTTAATTGTAAAACGAGTTTTGCAAACCTGAGTTCCTCAAGAAATCTCAAAGAGCGAATCCTCGTCTGAATGATATAAGTTGCTATAATGATAATCTTACTTGAATGTTAGCTCTTGAATCTGACGAAACGATTCGTCTTGACTAAGAGAAAGTCGATCAAAATAAAAAAACTTATTTATCAGCCGTTTGATTATGACATGTTGACTAATCTTTATGATCCTTGTTCGTTCCATATCGGGGAAAAGTCGCTGGAACAACACTATTTTCCAAAAACGTCCAAAGTGAGTCATACATCTTCTAAAAATAAATTTTTTTCAAAGAGTATTTTCGTAAACAAACAACTTGTTAGGATAAACGAATGGATGAATCCATTTCCTTAGGATCAAAGTGTAAAAGCTATAAGAACTTTTCAAGATTAAAAAGGGAGTGTTGACAGATTTTTGACGGAGTGGAACGTTGCAAACAAACAATCGCCAAAAGAACATATTTTGGTAACATCGATCCTTTCATTCAAAACACAATAGAAGGAAATTTTGGCCCCCAAATTAGCAGACTCAATGCGGACTTAGAAAAATTTCACTTGTGTTTGAACGAGGAAATGGTTGCTGATTTGAGATACTTTAATTCTCTTGAACATGAAGTAGACACTCTCAAAATTCAATGGACACAAAAAACACGTTTTTGAATGAAAATCGATCGATCTTTTAAGGGAATATTACTATGCTGATCACATGAATGCAATACTTGGTGTGTACACTGATCTGGATGAAGTTACTAATTTGCAATGTGATTACTTGGAAACCTTGGAAAAATGTGAACATCTTGAAAAAGAGCTTTCAAAAAGTAGACCAATGTCAAAAAGTTTTGAAGCACTTCAGAAACATGCAATTAATCTTGAACTTGATTTACAACAGTGCAAAGAAAAGATAAAAATAGGACAAATCTTTCAAAGAAAATCAGTCAAAACGTATTCTGAAAGAACGTGAACAATATGTTGAAATTCAAGACTTGAAGCTCAATTACAAAGACAAAGGAATTGCATTATTTGAGTTGAAAAAACTCATAGGAAAAGACGAAAGGAAAATTCTGTGGGAAACTAAGTTTGAATAATTCATCGGTTATTTGCACAACGAATGCTTTTAAAGTCAAAGACAATCAATTTTAGGTAAACCAGCATATTTTTTAGTTTCTCTTGCAAAGAAAGATTTTTTCAAAGTCAAAGTCAGTTACCACCACATAAGGGTGTCTATGATTTTCAAAACCAGTCACATGCACAGGTTTTGCCTCAGAATGTGTTGCAATTTTCAAGAACACAAATTTGATTGCACCAGGAATGTATAAGTACACACAAAGTTAGTCAAACTAGAACACCACAGTTGCTCAAGGACATTAGGAAAACTACAAGAGCGGTGTCTTTCTCTACAGGAGTAAACTCCAATTACTTGTGTTAGTCAGGACCACAGTTAAGAGCAATCAACTTAGAAGATAGTCATGCCTAACAATAGTCAAGGGAAGAAGCAAGAAGTAGAAGACCACCGTAGGAATTTTAAGTTTTCAAATAATAAAACGTTTGTAACTGTGTGTAATGACAGTTTGAATGCTAAGGACATCGAATGTTAATTTGTTTGTGTTACTTGTGGAAAGTGTTGGCTAAATGGAGCAATCATGAGTTGTGTGTTCTAATTATATCAAGGCGTGAATTTAGGGGAACTAGACAACCAATGGTTGTGCCTATTATACTAGAGATCCCAAGCTTAATGTGAACTATCTGTTGCATCATCTAGTAAGAAAACTGTTGTCAATAGACTCCACTAACAAGAATCTAGACACATAATAGGAGTTATATGAGCAAGTTAGTAAGACATGCAGTTGGTTGGTATCTATGTATACTCCACTAGGGGTATAATTGGAAACCTAAGGTCTCAAGAAAGAAAATGTTAACCCAAACGTTAGTATGCCTCTAGGAATGCATCTAGAAATGCTAATAATTTTAGAACATACGACTTCCTAAGGTGTTCACTATGCCAATTCTCCATTGTCTTTTAATTCTTTTGCAGCTCGTAGAGATAATTTTGTTCATCGTCGACTTTGGGTGCTCAAAGCACACATGACCGGAAATCTCAAACTTCTAACTATTTTTGTGGAGAAATTTTTGGGAACGATGAAGTTTGGAAATGATCAAATTGCACCTATTCTTGGTTATGGAGATCTGGTTCAAGGAACGATTACTATCAAACGGGTTTATTACATCGAAGGGCTTAATCACAATTTATTCTTCGTTGGTCAATTCTGTGATGCGGATTTGGAAGTTGCTTTTCGGAAGTCTACATGTTATATCCGTGATTTGAGGGAAAATGATCTTCTCACAGGTTCTCGTGGCACAGACTTGTATTCCATTACTCCTGCAAAGACTTAACAACAAACAATCAATTTGCTTAATGGCTAAAGTACATGTCTCAGCCTGTTTATGGCATCGTCCGTCTATCTCATTTTAATACTTCGACACCATTCAACTTGCTTTCGAAGAATCATATTGTGATTGGGCTTCAAAATTAAAATTCGTAAAAAATTTTTCCATTTCTGGGTGGGTTCTTCTTGTGAGTTGGGGAAAAGCAAAAAAGATTGTCTTTTCACAATAAGACTACCCCGAGCTCAAAAAGACGTTACAACTTCTACACATGGATTATGTGGTCCAATGCGGGTAGAAAGCATTAATGGAAAGAAATATGTTCTCGTAATTGTTAATGATTACGCCCGATATACCTGGGACTCACTTCTGAGAAAGTCCAATTTCGAAACACCTGGAGTTATCATTGATTTCCTCAGACTTGTCCAAAGAGGACTTCATGTTCAAGTTAGAAAAGTTCGAACTGACAAAGGCACAAAATTCTTAATAAAACTCTTCATGCATACTTTGAAAAAGATGGAATAAGACATGAAACGTCAACTGCTTGAACACCTGAATAAAACGGCGTTGTCGAAAGACGGAACCGTACTCTTGTTGAGGCTGCTCGAACAATGCTAAGCGCCGCTAAAGTTCCTTTGTTCTTCTTGGGCTGTAGCATTTTGCACAGCATGTTTTACCTTAAAACCGTTCACTTTGTTAATTCCTCGACATGAGAAAACTCCTTACCCTTCATCATGCCCGAAACAGTCCGTCAAGTTCTTTCACATCTTTGGTTCTCTTTGCTACATCGCTAGAGATGGTGAAACATCTTGAAAAATAAAGGAAGGGGTGCATGTATTTTTGTTTGGTTTTTACTCAGTCAAAGCTTACAGGTATTTTAACAAGAGAACAAGAATGATAGTTGAAACAATTCATGTTAACTTTGACGAATTGCCTCAGACGGCGTCAGATCACGTTAGTTCTGACCCCGGTTCACAATGTTCGACGATGGTACTTTGAAACAAGAAAGTTTAAGTCCCGGACACAAAGTCAAGAAAATGTTCTCAAAGTTGCTGAAGACAGTAACATACGTCAATGAGCTGGAATTGCTTATAGTCCGATTGTTCAGTGGATTTACTCATGGAACTTCTCTGTTGTTCAAAAGTCTTTCGAGTGTAGCCTGATGCTTAATAATCCTGATAAACGTCAACAACCAGACACAACTCAAACTTCTACAACAAAACCGATGTCTGCTGATCCACCTCATTGTCAACATTCATTCAACTCATCAAACTCCAACTCAAGTACAAACTGTCACTGCACCTGAGAGGCTTTAATCAAGCAGAAACCATTACAGAAAATGCTACAATTTGACGACGATGATTTATCAACATCTTTAGTACACCTGGTACAAGACAAAAGGAGGACATGTCTAGTCATGTTGATTCGTAAAACATGCATTATTTTTTTTCAACACCATTCTTCCACACAACGTTGGACAAAAAGTTATCCATTAGAAACATGTCATTAGAAATCCTCTCAATCAGTTAGAATAGACTGTAGCTAGAAACAGATGGACGAGATGTGTATGTTCGCACTCACGTGAGTCGAACCGAACCAAAGAACATCAAGAAGCAATGGATGTTCTGCTAGGATTGAATCAATGAGGAAGAACTTCATCAGTTTGATCGTATTTATGGTTTGGGAATTAGTAGACATTTACCATTTTGCAAAATGTCTTTAACTTAAAGTGCTCTGGAAAAACAACGTGGATGAGGAATATTACTGTCATTCGCAACAGATCTCGTCTTGTAGCTAAGGGATATGACCAAAAGGGAATGAATGATTTCGAAGAGTCATTTGCACCAGTATGCTCAGTTGGAACTGTACGGTGTTCATTGGTATTGCTAAACACAAATCATTTACAGTGTACCAAATGGACGTTAAAACAGCATTTCTTTACGGACCTCTAAAGGAAGAAGTGTACGTAAACTAACCAGATGGATTTGTTGACCCATATCATCCTGACAAAGTTTACCGTCTCAAGAAAGCATTATATGGTCTCAAACACTGCACAAGAGCGTCGTTATGATGAACTTCTCCAATCTTTCTGGTATCCAAAGATTCATAAAAGGTTTATTGATCCAACTCTGTTTAATAACTTACATGGGGGAAGACATATTGCTTGTGCAAATTTACGTTGATGACAAATTTTAGTTCTAACGAACCAAAACTTTCAAAACGATTTGGAAAAAACTAATGCCTACATCAGTTTGATATTTTCTATAATGGGGCAGCTAAAATTCTTTTTTAGGAATTCAGATCCACCAAGCCCTTGTGGTATCTTTATAAACCAAGTAAGTATGCTTAAGAGATACTTAAAAAGCATGGTATGACCTCATGTGATAGCATTGGTACTCCAATGGCTACAAAACACCTTGATGCTGACTTGAGTGGGTACTCGTCGGACCAAACGAATTATCGTAGTGATGGGGTCAGTAGCACTCATGTAATTATCAGCAAGTAGACCAGATATTGTACATGCCATTTGTTTATTGTGCTCGCTGTCAGGCTGAAACCGATAAGAAACATCTCACTGCTGTTTAAACGGATCTTTCGGGACCTTAAGGACTCCATTAACAGGGATCTCTGGTATCCGAAGGACACCAGTTTTGAACTAACTGCTTTTTCAGATTTAGATCACGCTGGCTGTCTCGATTCACGTAAGAGTACATCTGTGGCATACAATTTCTAGGTGGTGATAAGTTAGTCAGCTGGTCATCTAAAAAGCAGGACTGCACCTCAATGTGTTTCAGCAAAGACGGTATGTGTCTTTTATCTGGTGCTGCGCACAAGTTTCTATGGTTGAGAATCAGCTCAACGATTATGGCTTACACTTTGATAAAAATACCTATGTATTGTGACTCAAAGCAGCATAGCCATCTCGTGGCAACTCGTCAGATATCCCGTACCAAGCACATTGATGTCTGATATCCTTCATAAAAGGAACAGTTGAAAAGGGAATTGTTAAATTATTCTTTGTCGAACTGAATACAAGTTAGCTGATTGTTTTCTAATGCATTTATCGGAAGATAGGTTAAGTATTGGTCCACGAATCGGTATGAGTTGTTTGGACTCCAGATGAAAGGAGGTTTGGAAATTGAATATGCTTGATCCATCAATCATCAATTTGTAAATATTTTTATTTCTCTCTTTATTTTTGATTATAAAAAATTTGAAAAAGAAATACGAAAATATAAAACCAACAATAATGAAAATAGAAAAAATATAAAACTAGAAAAACAAAATATAAAATCAAATTTCAAAAATACAAAAATAATCTTCTAGTCATGTCTCTTGGTATCGATAATTTACATACCTAGAATTAGTTGATTTACATCGACACGGGCGTGTAAATGATGTTCGAAAGGAGTTTCAAATGCTTTCCAAAAAAATGTCCTTTCTCAATTCTTGCTATATGACTTAATATTCTTTTAGTGCATAACCGAGTCTCGATGTAATAGGATGTGTACACTTCAGTGCGCTTACTCTAAAATAAAAGTGAAGTCTTCTATCATGTGTTTTTAAAATCGTTTGAACAACAACTTTTCAAAAAGAACTTTCAATTGTAGAATTTGTCTGCAATATAATTTGTGTATTTTTCTATAAAATGGTGGTACTTTGTTTAAACTTGTGTGTTCAACAATCCCTTCCTCGAATAAGATTTTCAAAGAAATTATTGATACGTAGAATGTCATTTTATGTAAATCAATTTCTGAGGGGGAGCTTTTTAAAACAAAGCATTTTACAGTCTTGCGCGGTTGGATACATTCATCAATGTCCATTTCTAGGTATCCACACTTTTTGTGAAATTAAAATGTGGAAACTTTATGTCAATTATTAAATATACATTGTTCAACTAGGCATCTCACTCTGTTTCAACATTTTGTGGTGTCATATCATTTTTCTTTCCAATGTCTAAGTTTTAATAATTTATTGGTATCCCATATTAATGTTGAGGGGAGCAATTGGGGAAAATAAATTCATGCAATATCGTAGCTATAATTTTTCTCCCCATGGAATTTTTATGTCAATTTTTAAATCAATTGGTATTTCATAATTACTAAGTGTTTTATTTATTTAAAAATGAGGGAGAAAATGTGATTAAAATATGTTATAGACGAATGTGTCTTTGAAGACTCTAAGTGCAACTCTTTCCTTCATGTGCTAAACAATTTTGAATCTCGGAGCACATGTGTAGGGGAGTATTTGAAAATAACAATGTCAGAAAATGGTTTTATGGTTCGATCTCATACCCAACAACCTATTAATTTCACGACGATTCTGAAGTCATAAGGTGGTTAGGTTAGGAATAAGTCCTACGATCCAACCAGAACCGGAGGGATCTACCCAAGGACACTCCATAGTTAGAAATAGCAGTCCTTAGGTATGAATGGAGAAGAATGAGTAAAAGGGAAAAATGCCGACTAAGATTGAGCTAACACTGGAACAATCATAACAAGGTGTTAGTAATGATGTCTTGGTAAGCATTGAAGGGGTTGAAGAATGAAAAAGAAATGTATGGATAAAGGGTAAAAAAAGAAGCCCTCCACACAACTTAGGCAGAAACCGGGTCAATAACATAATCTATGCATAAGTAACAAGATGTTTGTTGATATTCAAAGACGACATCATGGATCCAGTGATGCAGGGGACAACCCTTACGCCATTCGAGTTTCTCTCTAAAGAAACTTGTCTCATTTGTCACGGAGATACACACGTTATCTATTGACTCTCACTCCGACATTGTTGATATTGAATAGGCGGCAGTCAGCTCCAGCCTTCGATTACTAAAACCAAAGTGCACATCAATCGGAGATCTAGAGCCAAGAAGGATCAAATATAAATTCATTAGGACACATGTCAAAGTACTCTTGATGAACACCTATAGTTCACAAGTTGTAAACAAAGGGTGTCCTAGCAATTATCTGTGAGTTCTTGCCAGAAACATCTGAGTGTACTATAAGTATTCACATGTGAAGATAAGAACAGCATGCTTGAAGCCAACATCAAAAAGCTCTTGGTTAGGTGACTTGAAGATTCTATATGAATCAAAGCTTGTGAAAGTGGATATCAATTTTGGTCAGTAAATGAAATTGATGGACTTAAATCAGAAAGATAGTAACTATCTTATTCAATCTTACGTGTTGTCTGCTTTGAGACGTTCCAGTTAATGAGATACTAGCAAGCATGGTGAATCTTATACATCTGGTGGTTAGATATCCTATGCTTTGAGCTGGACACCCTGTCAAGGAGATTCTTTGAATCGACCCTGATCACAGGTATTGTATTTATATTATAAAAACGGGAAACGGAGGTAATGCAAACCGAGTCAGATGAATGACAAAGCCATATTCATTTTTTATTGCTAAATGTCTTATTTAGGTTTAGCCGACGGTGTTGCAGCCTCATTCAGCGAAGTTGGGATTTCTAAACCACATGTCACTAATCAAGCTTTCAAAGTCAATCATTTTCAACGTCAGTAGTTGATTCTAATTTCCCCACATCAAAGTGCCTCAAAGTCAAATAAAGAATCATCTATTGGGGAGTTGTTAGACTAATAATTACATATGTCAATCAAGAATGTAACAAGTATGAGCAGTTGGTCAGAGCACAATGATCAAGGAGTCAAATCAAGATGATTCATGTCAAGGAGATGATGCAAGATAACGTATCAAGAATTCAAAGTCAAAAGATAAGGCTTAAAATCAAGATCACAAGGCATGGATGAAACAAAGCCATTACAAAACAAGACAAGACCATAAACAAGGCAAAGCATAAACGTCAAACGTCAATATCTTCATTGTATCGGTGTGTACAAAGAGTTTGAAGAAAGAGACCTAAACATTGGGGGAGATTGTTAGCCTAATTATATTAAGTCAAACAAGAATGTTTATCGGTCTTAAAGTCAAACTAGGTCTTGTATTGTATGGCTAGTCGAGATAAATACTTCAATGGGCTTGGATTGTAATTCTAATAATGTCCGTTGTTTCAGGATCAAGTCCCAAGATATGCCAAGCTCGAACCTAAGTAGAAACATATACGCTACTAGATGCAAGGGGTATAAACAAAATCCTCTCCACACATGGAGAGGGTGTTGGTTGCATTTGATTAATTTTTGTAACTTACCTTTCTCTCTCTAATCTTCTATCCTTATTTCTCTCTCTACATTCTAGCTTTATTCTCTAGCTTATTGGTATATCATTAGTTGTGTTTAGATCATAATATAGTGGGATAACACATAATGATTATGAACAAGAACTTCCATGAAGCTTCTAATGTTGATGATGTCTTTTATGGTCTTTGACTTCAAATCTACACTCCAACATGAATCATCTTTGTAGTACCTTGGAGGAGAAATATTGTAATAAGTACGAACTAAGTAACCCATACACTTCTGGTTAAGAAGAAGCTTTGTATAGCTTCCCACTAATTATGCCACATATCTTCATTTAGAAGCTTTCAAAGCTATCCCCTAAACTCACAATGAATAGCTTCCCCCCTATTCATGCCACTATATTCTTTATTTAGAGGCTTAAAGCTTCCCCCCAAATTAGAAATCTCTTGAAGCAGTATTAAAGCTTTCTTACAAGCTTAGATATGAGATGCGCAAGGCGGAATTGGTAGGATACCACATCATAATATTATGCTCTATAAGAATAAGACTTAGCGACTGACATTCGGGGTAAGCATTAACTGGAATCGCAACTGATGTGCGGTGTCGTTGGACTTCTACACGAGAAGCGTTGACAATCTTGGCAGTACACCTAATCGTTGTAGTGTAGTATGGGCAAGACTCGGGGTTGTTTATCTTTCACTCAAGGAATAGGTTGGGAAGGCTTGATCACAGTCTAACAGAATTCTAAAGGTTGAGGGAAGATTATTTTTGTATTTTTATATTTTATGGAAAGCAAGTTAATCATATAATTGAGAGAGGTGGTTTGGTTTTAGCTATTTAAACTAATGATAATCTAAACTAATGTTGATAACAATAAGATAAAAGATTGTGTCTATTTAATCATGTATTACTCCATAGATTGCTTCTCTTAGTGTTGTTTCTTGTCACATCGTGATGGATCTATGTAATTATTTCCTAAAGCATGAACCGAATTACACGAATACCGCCGTCTACTTAGATGGCCACTAGAGAATGCACTTGCATGGTCGTTTTGAAGGACTATTACACGCCCCATAGAAGTTTACTATGTGCATGTAATAAACATTAAAAGTAGTTCAACCATATTAGGGGCATGGTTGTATGAAGTTGTTACCGATGGGTACCTTTCTACAAAATCACGTTCCCCTAGACATATCAACAGCGATACAGACAAAAGCTGGTTTTCTAATACCTAACGTGCACATCCATCACAAGAAGCAACACCACTAAGATCTACAATCTAGGTTTCATACAATCATAATAAAACTCAATTAAATAGGTTTAGCCGAGCAGTTAAGAATAACAAGAAACAATAATCAAACAAACACATAGACATATTGAGTATTAAGTAAACCTTACATGATTAAACATGAATTGGGAAGAAGTGCAATAGGTTTTTAGGCCCTTAAATCGTCTCCTACTCGTTGCTAAACGAACTAGGTTTAGTACCCTCTTCTTTATTCTAAGTTACACTAACAAAACCTAATCGGGTTTGTATATTATAGGAAAAAATGACACGGGAGTAGCGTTTTAATCGTGACGCCGTCGTAAAATGAATCTTCTAGATCTGCGTTTGAGTCAGTGAGGGCTGACGCCGTCTTGAAATATGTGACACCGTCACGGAATGAGTTGTGACGGCGTCGTGTATGGCTTGTGACGCCATCTCCAGGCTCTGAGCACAAATCTTCAAGAGTCTTGGTGTTGGTTTGTAATCTTGTCCGTTTCTTCTCTAATTAAGCCAAGTCACGTGTAATTCATCCAAATGCCTTCCAAATGAGAAATACCTAAAAAGGAATGATTAAGTACCTATTTTGGGCATAAACACCTGATTTTGGGAGTTAAATAACCTTGAAAAACTGTATAAAATGACACCTCATCAGCAACGTATCTTCTCACGCTTGAATAATTCTTCTCACAACACTTCCCCTAGAAATTCAAATAATGCATACTAAAGTTCTCAAGATATCACTTCCCCTGTGTGTTTGAAGAAATGCACCCGAAAGCCACAAGTTAAAGCGCTGATATTCTCTAGCGGTTAGTGATTTTGTCTTCCCTGTATGGCTAATTTATATAAATTCAAAGAAAGATGTCTTATGTGAAGCTTTCAAGAAAAAGAAAGGCAAAGGCTCAAGGGTGAATCTTCTCCTTCCCCCTTGCTGGTTTCGACATGTCGGAATCAGCAACACCTTGGACGCGCATTTACTTGAGTACTTGTGTGAGGAATAAATTAGCTCATATCTAACCCGTGAGAATTAATTGTTGATCAAATCTCTACTAATAACCTCTCTCTGGCTATCATTTTACCAACCGATTTGTAGGCTATTTGAAGTAACCACTGATGAAGTAAACCAGATATACCAAACTTGAAACTGAAGTAGAATTTCCCGTTCTTGTGACTTAAGCTTGCGCTAATGTTGGAAGAACGGTGTAGAGAATTTGTGCTCCAAGCAAATCTCTAAGTACTCAATACCCCACCCAAAGTATGAGACTATCATCACCTCTTGCGATTATCCACAACGTCTTAGCGTGTGACACTGAGTACTACAACGTAACTCCTTTAAGTGATAGTTAACCAGGTCATCAACCATCCACCCCTTGACTGCTGGAAACTAGATAAACCAAGTCTTCAACTTAAATTAAGCTCGAGCAAGTTATCATTGAAAGTCATGCATCCAGCCAACCCCGACTTCAAGATAAAATAAGAACACGCCTTCGTGAAATGCCACTTCAATCTCAAATAAGAGATACTCGATTAACTCCGTAGTCACTTAATAGAATTAATTCCAAATCTAGCCTTTAAGTTTCATGATTCTTTATCCAGATTGATCCTGGTCTCGTCACTTAAAAATTGTCACATTGTCACTTTGTCATCATGAAGCACAAATGTAATTATTAACAACTAAATATGGCAACAAATCATCCCAAGTGAATCATTTAGCCGAATTTAGTTTTAATGTACAACGGTTAATCACATAAGCTGTTATGCCCGACTTAATCCGATAACGTGTCCACAAATAGTAAAAAGCACAGCCCAACATCAAGTTATAACATGGTAGCCCACAAATCCATTTGAAATAACCTATCTTTACCCTAATTTTTTCTCATACAACAATTTCATCCGCCTACTCCCTTATCTCACCATCTCAACACACAGATCCAACTCTTTTCTCACACATGAAACTTAAGTCGATCCATGTCTCCACTCTTTATAATCAAAACACAAACCCAATCACCCAAACAGCATACCCCACACGAGGAAATATTAAACCGTTTGGGTTTCGACAATGACAAGTTAAGCTTCAAGATCTTGATAAAAGGTCTCGGGTAGGTTTTGTTGTGTTTGACTCAATCGAAACAGAAAATCAAATATAACCAACTTGTTATAATTCATTTTCTATTTTCAAGTATAGAAGGGTTTTTTCCCTACACATTAGATCGATGAAGATTGATGTTCAATAAAAAAATCTTAAAGATTTGAGAGAAAAATAATTGAACAATCTGAGATCAATCATGTATTTTGTTTGCATTCGAGTCTTGATGGAGGAGATGGATAGTAGTAGTTGATATAATAATGTGACGAAGGGATTGTTTGAGATGTGGAGTTGGATTTGAGATTGTAGACCCTTGACTCGTATGTGGACTGACTCACTCAGAGTTGACCAGGTCAACTCGGTAAATACCGAGTTGACTCGGTTTGGGTTGTTCGGTTCATACATGGATATGTTTAGTTCAGTTGTGCTAAATCGGTTCTTTAAACTTTGTTAGTTCGGTTCACACAAGGTTTCATCTAGTTCGGGTCTTGAGGAAACAACTAGTTCGCGTCACCAAGAAGCAACTAGTTCGGTTCATGAAGAGTTTAGACTAGTTCGGGTAAGTCACTAGATCGGTGGTCTCTTGAAAGTCACTAGATCGGTGGTATCGTTCGGTGATACTAGATCGGTTCCAAAACTTGGTTATGGCATCGTCGTCTATCTCATTTAAACTTCGACACCATCAACTTGCTTTCAAAGAATAATATTGTGAATGGCCTTCCAAAGCTGAAATTCGTCAAAGATCATCTGTGTTCTTCTTGTGAGCTGGGGAAAGCAAAAAGAAAGTCTTTTCACACTAAGACTACCCCGAGCTCAAAAAGACGGTTACAACTTCTACACATGGACTTATGTGGTCCAATGCGGGTAGAAAGCATTAATGGAAAGAAATATGTTCTTGTAATTGTTGATGACTACTCCCGATATACTTGGACTCACTTCTTGAGGTCCAAAGACGAAACACCTGGAGTTCTCATTGATTTCCTCACACTTGTCCAAAGAGGACTTCATGCTCAAGTGACAACAGTTCGAACTGACAAAGGCACGGAATTTCTTAATAAATCTCTTCATGCATACTTTGCAAAAGAGGGAATAAGACACGAAACGTCAACTGCTCGAACACCTGAACAAAACGGCGTTGTCGAAAGACGGAACCGTACTCTTGTTGAGGCTGCTCGAACAATGCTAAGCGCCGCTAAAGTTCCTTTGTTCTTCTGGGCTGAAGCAATTGCAACAGCATGTTTTACTCAAAACCGTTCACTTGTAATTCCTCGACATGAGAAAACACCTTATCATATCATCAATGCCCGGAAACCGTCAGTCAAGTTCTTTCACATCTTTGGTTCTCTATGCTACATCATCAGAGATGGTGAAAATCTTGATAAAATGAAGGAAAAAGGTGATGCATGTATTTTTGTTGGGTATTCTACTCAGTCAAAGGCTTACAGGGTATTTAACAAGAGAACAAGAATGATAGTTGAAACAATTCATGTTAACTTTGACGAATTGCCTCAAATGGCGTCAGATCACGTCAGTTCTGACCCCGGTCCACAATGTTCAACAACGGTACTTGAACAAGACAGTTTAAGTCCCGGTCCACAAAGTCCAGAAAATGTTCCTCAAGTTGCTGACACAGTAACAACGTCAAATGAGCTGGAATTGCTTTATAGTCCGATGTTCAGTGAATTACTCAATGGAACTTCTCATGTTGTGTCAAAGTCTTCCGCTGTACGTGCTGCTGATAATCCCGATAAACGTCAACAACATAACACAACTCACACTTCTACAACAACCGATGTTGCAGATCCACCTCCATTGAACATTCATTCAACACATCAAACTCCAACTCAAGTACCAACTGTCACTGCACATGAGAACATTATTCAAGCAGAAACAAATACAGAAAATGCACAATTTGACGACGATGAATTTATCAACATCTTCAGTACACCGGTACAAGAACAAGGGGAGACATCGTCTCGTCATGTTGATACGTCAAACATGCATACTTTCTATCAACACCATCCTTCCGCACAACGTTGGACAAAAGATCATCCATTAGAACAAGTCATTGGAAATCCGTCTGAATCAGTGAGAACAAGACGTCAGCTAGAAACAGATGGCGAGATGTGTATGTTCGCACTCACCGTGAGTCGAACCGAACCAAAGAACATCAAAGAAGCCATGGCTGATTCTGCATGGATTGAATCAATGCAGGAAGAACTTCATCAGTTTGATCGACTAGATGTATGGGAATTAGTCGACAGACCACTTTGCAAAAATGTCATTAACTTAAAGTGGCTCTGGAAAAACAAACGTGATGAGGAAAATACTATCATTCGCAACAAATCTCGTCTTGTGGCTAAGGGATATGCTCAAAAGGAAGGAATTGATTTCGAAGAGTCATTTGCACCTGTTGCTCGGTTGGAGGCTGTACGACTGTTCATTGCGTATGCTGCACACAAATCATTTACAGTGTACCAAATGGACGTTAAAACAGCATTTCTTTACGGACCTCTGAAGGAAGAAGTGTACGTAAACCAACCAGATGGTTTTGTTGACCCATATCATCCCTGGACAAAGTTTTACCGTCTCTAGAAATGCAATATTTATTTTTATGGTCTCAAACAGCACAAGAGCGTGTATGTTGGACTCTACACACTTCGCCTGGTATCCAAAGGATTCTCAAAAGGTTCTATTGATCCAACTCTGTTCATAACTAAACATGGGGAAGACATATTGCTTGTGCAAATTTACGTTGATGACATAATTTTTGGTTCTACGAACCCAAAACTTTCAAAACGATTTGGAAAACTAATGCACAGCAAGTTTGATATGTCTATGATGGGGGAGCTGAAATTCTTTTTAGGAATTCAGATCCACCAATCCCCTCGTGGTATCTTTATAAACCAAGCTAAGTATGCTCAAGAGATACTTAAAAAGCATGGTATGACCTCATGTGATAGCATTGGTACTCCAATGGCTACAAAACACCTTGATGCTGACTTGAGTGGTACTCCGGTCGACCAAACAAAATATCGTAGTATGGTCGGAGCACTCATGTACTTAACAGCAAGTAGACCAGATATTGTACATGCAACATGTTATTGTGCTCGCTATCAAGCGAAACCGACTGAGAAACATCTCACTGCGGTAAAACGGATCTTTTGGTACCTTAAAGACTCCATTAACATGGGTCTCTGGTATCCGAAGGACACCAGTTTCGAACTAACTGCTTTTTCAGATTCGGATCACGCGGGCTGTCTCGATTCACGTAAGAGTACATCTGGTGGCATACAATTTCTAGGTGGTGATAAGTTAGTCAGCTGGTCATCTAAAAAGCAGGACTGCACCTCAATGTCTTCAGCAGAAGCCGAGTATGTGTCTTTATCTGCGTGCTGCGCACAAGTTCTATGGTTGAGAACTCAGCTCACAGATTATGGCTTCCACTTTGATAAAATACCTATGTATTGTGACTCAAAGGCAGCCATAGCCATCTCGTGCAATCCAGTCCAGCATTCCCGTACCAAGCACATCGATGTCAGATATCACTTCATAAAGGAACAGGTTGAAAAGGGTATTGTTGAATTATTCTTTGTCGGAACTGAATACCAGTTAGCTGACTTGTTTACTAAAGCTTTATCGGAAGATAGGTTTAAGTATCTTGTCAGACGACTCGGTATGAGATGTTTGACTCCAGATGAACTGGAGGTTCTGGCAATTGAATCTGCTTGATCCATCAAACATCAATTTGTAAATATTTTTATTCTTTCTTTATTTTTGATTTCTAAACAATTTTGAAAAAAGAAAATACAAAAATATAAAACCAACAAAAAGAAAATAGAAAAATATAAAACCTAGAAAAACAAAATATAAAATCAGAAAAATTTCAAAAATACCAAAAAGAATCTTCTCGACATGTCTCTTGGAATCGATAACATTTACGTACCTAGAAATGTTGATTAACATCGACACGGGCGTGTAAATGAAGTTCGAGCGAGAGTTTCAAATGCTTTCAAAACATGTCATTTCTAAAAAAATTTCTCTATGACTTATGTACATTTCAGTGCATAACTCGGTCCCGAATGTAATAGGGAAGTGTACGCTTCAGTGCGCTTACTCTAAAAATAGAAGAGAAGTCTTCTATCATGTGTTTTTTAAAAATCGTTGAACACAATTTTTCAAAAAGAACTTTCAATGTCAAGTTTTAATAAATATTGGTATCCCACACATACTGTTGAAGGGGAGCAATCTGAAAAATGAATTCATGCAAAATCGAGGTATAATTTTTCTCCCCATGAATTTTTCATGTCAAATTTTAATCAATTTGTATTTATTATTTAAAATAAGGGGAGAAAATTGTAATTTATATATGATATAGAAGAATGTGATCTTTAAGACTCTAAGTACAACTCTTTCCTTCATGTGCTAAACAATTTAGAATCTCGAAGCACATGTGTAGGGGAAGTATTTGAAAATAACAATGTCAGAAAATGGTTTTATGGTTCGATCTCATACCCAACAACCTATTATTTCACGACGATTCTGAAGTCATAAGGTGGTTAGGTTAGGAACAAGTAATATGATCCAACCAGAACTGGAGGGATCTACCCAAGGACAATCCATAGTTAGAAATAGCAGTCCTTAGGTATGATTAAAGATGAATGAGTAAGAGGGAAAAATGCCGACTAAGATTGAGCTAACACTAAAACAATCACAACAAGGTGTTAGTAATGACGTCTTGGTAAGCATTGAAGGGGTTGAAGAATGAAAAAGAAATGTATGGATAAAGGGTGAAAAGAAAGAAGCCCTCCTTACACCTTAGGCAGAAACCGGGTCAATACATAATCTATCAAAATCACAAAGATGATTGTTGATATTGAAGACGACATCATGGACCCAGTGATGCAATGCACAACCCTTCCCAGCCATTCGGGTTTCTCTCAAAAGAAACTTGTCTCATTTGTCACGGAGATACACACGTTATCTATTGACATCTCACTCCGAGATTGTTGATATTGAATAGGTGGCAGTCTGCTCCAGCCTCCGATTACTAAAACCAAAGTGCACAAATCGAGTCTAGAGCCAGAAGAGATCAAATTATAAATCTCATTAGGACACAATGTAAAAATACACTTGTTGAACACCATAAAGTTCACAAGTTTTAACAAAGAGTCCTACGCATTATCCTTGAGATCTTGCCAGAACATCCGAGTGATACTTAAGTATTCACAGTGAAGATGGAAATCCTGCTTGAGCCAACATCAAACAAGCTCTTGGTAGGTGACTTGCAAGATTCTATATGAATCAAGCTTGTGATAACTGGATATCAATTTTGGTCCAGTAAATGAATTGACGACTTAATCAGAAAGATAGTAACTATCTGATTCACTCTTACCGTGTTGTCTGCTTTAAGACGTTCCGGTAATGAGAACAAGCAAACATGGTGAATCTAATACATATGTGTTAGAAGATCCTACGCTTTGAGCTAGAAACCCTGTCAAGGAGATTCATTGAATCTACCTAATCACAGGTATAGTATTTATACTATAAAACGGGAAACCGGAGGTTAATGCAACCGAACTAAAGATGAATGACAAAGCCATATTCATCTTTTATTGCTAACTGTATTATTTCAGGTTTAGACGACAGTGTTGCAGCCTTATTCCAGCAAAGTCGGATTCATAAACCACATGCTCATACTCAAGCTTTCAAAGTCAATCATTTAGCGTTAAGATAGTTGATTCTAATCTTCCCCACCATCAAAGAGCCTCATAATCAAATAAAGAATTGCTAATTGGGGGAGATTGTTAGACTTATAATCATATATGTCAAACAAGAATGTAACAAGTATGATTGGTCAAGAGCACAAGATGATCAAAGAGGTCAAATCAAGATGATTCAAGTCAAGGAGATGATGCAAGATAACAATCTTAAGAACTCAAAGTAAAAAAGATAAAGGCTCAAGATCAAGATCACAAAGCATGAATGAACAAAGCCATTACAAACAAGATAAGACCAAAACAAGGCAAAGCATAAACGGTAAAACTCATATCTTCAACGTCAGGGGAGACAATGATAAAACAAAGCAATCTCCTACAAGAATGTTATCGGTGGTACGGAGGAGTTTGAAGAAAGAGACCTCAACTTTGGGGGACATTGTTAGCCTTAATTATATTAAGTCAAACAAGAATGGTATCGGTCTTATAAAGTCAAATTGGGTCTTGTAAAGTAATAGGCTAGTCGGGTTTAACGGGCTTGGATTGTAATCTAATATTGTCCATGTTTCGGGCTCAAAGCCCAAGATATCCCAAGACCGGCCCAAGTAGAAAAGCCCATATGCCTACATGTTGGCTAGGGGTATAAAAGAAACCTTCTCCACACATGGAGAGGGTGTTGGTTGCATTTATCTCACTTGTAACTCACCACTCTCTCTCTCTAATCTAACATTCCAAGTTTTCTCTTTTTCTTTTCTTTCTTTCTTATTGCCGGCTCATAAAGGGCTTATTTGGGTTTGCTTATTGTTGTGAAAGGATTATATTGTGGGATAACAGATGGGATTAGGTTAGATATGGGATGGATTTGTTGTATGAGTTAGTAGTGAACGGAGATATGTTATATTAGGCCCTTGGGGAAGTTGTGGTGATTTTCGGCTAATTTTCAACATAAAAAGTAGGCTGTACAAAACAGTTCATGGGTTAAAAATGTTTTGAGATGCTAAAACCATACGATTATATTCGTACAAGTTAATACGCAAATTTGGATATGAGGAACGCGAAAATGCGACTTATAACGAAGAAGTTATAGCCGTTTTAAGTTTGTCGAAACATAAGCATTCTTGATAGCACAAATTGGTTTTTGGCGGAATCTGTTCTGATTTTAAAAGTGAGTTTTGACCCCTTTCAGGTCCGAATCGGCTTAAACTTATAGAAGGAAAGTTGTAGGAAATGATGTTTCCGTAAAACAAGGTCATTTGGTAGAGATGTGAAAGTTTATAACGAAGGAGTTACGCTATTTTTAAAATGGACTAAACCTGAAAATTTTATAAGTATATTAGAGCTGATTGGAACTTTAAATTGTGTTTTCGAGCGTTTTCGGGTCAGTTTGGGAAATAGAAACCTTAGAAAATATTATAAGAACATATATATAATGTTTAGACTTGTCAGAAACTTTATTAGGACCTTACCTAAGAACGATAAGTGATTTATTATAAATGAAAACGTAATAATAGTCGTAATATATGTTTTGTCAGAATAAAAATTGAAACTAGACATATAATGTCACTTAGTGCGTTTAGACGTGAAATGGACTTAACGGATATATTTAGGCGACATTAACGATCAGGATTTATAAACTTACTAAAAATAGTAATTTTCGGGCAAAGTGTCGAAACTTAACAAAAAACTCTATATTTTACTAAGTCACGTTTTGACGAATTAAACTAAGACACAAACACGTATGGATGATATTGCTTTCTAAAAAGGATTTATGCAACATTTCATTATTTATTTCTTTCTCCTAAAGTATGTCGTTTAATTAGGTCGCGGTTTGGATCACTTGGTTTTGTCCTTCGTTCTTTGATTATTTCATTTCTCATCGATTTGCTTAAGGTGAGTTTATAGCCTCACGCTTTACTATTTTACGAATACTTTACAACTCTTTGAGGTGAGAAACATTGCTTGTCTTTAAATTTGGACACAAGTACTTTACTATGTTTTTAATTGTTTACGTGTTTGCCTAAGTACCATTAGTCCATAACATGCCACTATCATGAACCGTTAATTACCATGAGCAAGGGCACGTAAGAATAATAGATCTATTAGGGATTAATAATCCCAATCTGGGTTGGGTGATTCTTACCTGTATCAAAGGGGCGATCAAACGGATGTATTTGCTACCAATCCTATTAGCTACCAATCCTAACGATATGGGATGGATTTGGTTACTGGAGATGGGATTAGGTTAGATATGGTATGGTTTTGTTGTATGAGTTAGTAGTGAACGGAGATAGGTTAGATTAGGCCCTTGGGGAAGTTGTGGTGATTTTCGACTAATTTTCAACATAAAAAGTAGGCTGTACAAAACAGTTCGTGGGTTAAGGTTGGGTTAAAAATGTTTTGAGATGCTAAAACCATACAATTATGTTAGTACAGGTTAATAAACAAATTTGGATATAAGGAATGCGAAAATGCGACTTATAACAAAGAAGTTATAGTCGTTTTAAGTTTGTCGAAACATAAGCATTTTTGATAGCACAAATTGGTTTTTGGTGGAATCTGTTCTGATTTTAAAAGTGACTTTTGACCCCTTTCGGGTCCGAACCGGCTTAAACTTATAGAAGGAAAGTTGTAGGAAATGATTTTTCCATAAAACAAGGTCATTTGTTAGAGACGTGAAAGTTTATAGCAAAGGAGTTACGCTATTTTTAAAATGGACTAAACCTGAAAATTTTATAAGTGTATTAGAGCTGATTGGAACTTTAATTTGTGTTTTCGAGCGTTTTCGGGTCTGTTTGAGAAATAAAAACCTTAGAAAATATTATAAGAACATGTATATAATGTTTAGACTCGTTAGAAACTTTATTAGAACCTTACCTAAGAACGCTAAGTAATTTATTAGAAATGAAAACGTAATAATAGTCGTAATATATGTTTTGGCGGAATAAAAATGGAAACTAGACATTTAAGGTCACTTAGTGCGTTTAGACGTGAAATGGACTTAACAGATATATTTAGTAGAAAGTAGACCACTTAATCGCATGGGTATTTATAATATTACTAAAAATAGTAATTTTTTGGAGATAATCTGTGGTCGAAACTGCTAAGTCGAAACTTAA
Source organism: Tanacetum coccineum (assembly GCA_026074375.1). NCBI lineage: Eukaryota > Viridiplantae > Streptophyta > Magnoliopsida > Asterales > Asteraceae > Tanacetum > Tanacetum coccineum. The sequence continues at coordinate 21,080 of BQNB010029363.1, read as the reverse complement.
CAAAAAACTCTATATTTTTACTAAGTCATGTTTTGACGAATTAAACTAAGACACAAACACATATGGATGATATTGCTTTCTAAAAATGATTTATGCATCATTTCATTATTTATTTCTTTCTCCTAAAGAGCGTCGTTTAATTAGGTCGCGGTTAGGATCACTTGGTTTTGTCCTTCGTTCGTTGATTATTTCATTTCTCACCGATTTGCTTAAGGTGAGTTTATAGCCTCACGCTTTACTATTTTACAAATACTTTGCAACTCTTTGAGGTGAGAAACATTGCTTGTCTTTAAATTTAGGCACAAGTACATTACTACGTTTTTAATTGTTTACGTGTTTACCTAAGTACCGTTAGTCCACAACAAGCCACTATCATGAACCGTTAATTACCGTGAGTAAGGGAACGTAAGAATGATAGATCTATTAGGAAGTAATAATCCCATCCGGGGGTTTGGTCGATTCTTTAGACATGTATCAAAGTCGCACCCGATTCAAAAGTTTGTATTTGATACCAATTCCTGATTTGCTAAGCCAGATTCCTCTTGATATGAGATGGATTTGGTTACTGGAGATGGGATTAGGTTAGATATGGATGGATTTGTTGTATGAGTTAGTAGTGAACGGAGATAGGTTATATTAGGTCCTTGGAGAAGTTGTGGTGATTGTCGGCTAATTTTCAACTTAAAAAGTAGGATGTACAAAATAGTTTGTGGGTTAAGGTTGCGTTAAAAATGTTTTGAGATGCTAAAACCATACGATTATGTTAGTACACCTTAATACACAAATTTGGATATAAGGAACGCGAAAATGCGACTTATAACGAAGAAGTTATAGCCGTTTTAAGTTTGTCGAAACATAAGCATTCTTGATAGCACAAATTGGTTTTTGGCGGAATTTGTTCTGATTTTCTAAGTGAGTTTTGACCTATTTCGGGTCTGAGTACGGCTTAAAACTTTATTGAAGGGGGGGACAAAAAAGTGTTTGTGTAGGAAATGATTTTTTCCATAAAAGACAAGGTCTGGTAGAGACGTGAAGCGTTGTATAGGAGAAGGCGTGTACGCTATTTTTAGAATAATGACGAAGGAGTTACGCTATTTTTAAAATGGACTAAACTTGAAAATTTTATAAGTGTATTTGAGCTGATTGGAACTTTAAATTATGTTTTTGAGCGTTGTCGGGTCTGTTTGGGAAATAAAAACCTTAAAAATATTATAAGAACATGTATATAATGTTTAGAATCGTTAGAAACTTTATTAGGACCTTACCTAAGAACGCTAAGTGATTTATTTGAAAAGAAAACGTAATAATAGTCGTAATATATGTTTTGGCGGAATAAAAATGGAAACTAGACATTTAAGGTCACTTAGTGCGTTTAGACGTGAAATGGACTTAACAGATATATTTAGACGACATTAACGCTTGGGATTTATAAACTTACTAAAAATAGTAATTTTCGGGCAAAGTGTCGAAACTTAACTAAAAACTCTATATTTTTACTAAGCCGCGTTTTGACTAATTAAACTAAGAGACAAACATGTATGGATGATATTGCTTTCTAAAAACGATTTATGCAATATTTCATGATTTATTTCTTTCTCCTAAAGCGCGTCGTTTAATTAGGTCGCGTTAGGATCACTTGGTTTTGTCCTTCGTTCGTTGATTAATTCATTTCTCACCGATTTGCTTAAGGTGAATTTATAGCCTCACGCTATACTATTTTACGAATACTTTGCAACTCTTTGAGGTGAGAAACATTGCTCGTCTTTAAATTTGGACACAAATACTTTACAACGTTTTTAATTGTTTACGTGTTTGCCTAAGTACCATTAGTCCACAACATACCACTATCATGAACCGTTAATTACCATGAGTAAGGGCACGTAAGAATAATAGATCTTTTAGGGATTAATAATCCCCATCTGGGTTTGGTGATTCTTACATGTATCAAAGGGGCGATCAAACGGATGTATTTGCTACCAATCCTTTTAGCTACCAATCCTATTGATATGGGATGGATTTGGTTACTGGAGATGGGATTAGGTTAGATATGGGATGGATTTGTTGTATGAGTTAGTAGTGAACGGAGATAGGTTAGATTAGGCCCTTTGGAAAGTTGTGGTGATTTTCAGCTAATTTTCAACATAAAAAGTAGGTTGTACAAAATAGTTCGTGGGTTAAGTTTGGATTAAAAATGTTTTGAGATGCTAAAACCATACGATTATGTTAGTACATGTTAATATGCAGATTTGGATATAAGGAACGTGAAAATGCGACTTATAACGAAGAAGTCATAGCCGTTTTAAGTTTGTCGAAACATAAACATTCTTGATAGCAGAAATTGGTTTTTGGCGAAATCTGTTCAGCTTTTAAAAGTGAGTTTTGACCCATTTCGGGTCCGAACCGGCTTAAACTTATAAAAGGAAAGTGATAGGAAATGATTTTTCCATAAAACAAGGTAATTTGGTAGAGATGTAAAAGTTTATAGCGAAGGAGTTACGTTATTTTTAAAATGGACTAAACCTGAAAATTTTATAAGTCTATTAAAGCTGATTGGAACTTTAAATTGTGTTTTCGAGCGTTTTTGGGTCTGTTTGGGAAATAAAAACCTTAGAAAATATTATAAGAACATGTATATAATGTTTAGACTCGTTATAAACTTTATTAGGACCTTACCTAAGAACGCTAAGTGATTTATTTGCAATGAAAACGTAATAATAGTCGTAATATAAGTTTTGGCTAAATAAAAATGGAAAGTAGACATTTAAGGTCACTTAGTGCGTTTAGACGTGAAATGGACTTAACAGATATATTTAGACGACATTAACGCTCGGGATTTATAAACTTACTAAAAATAGCAATTTTCGGGCAAAGTGTCGAAACTTAACTAAAAACTTTATATTTTTACTAAGTCGCGTTTTGACGAATTAAACTAAGAGACAAACACATATGGATGATATTGCTTTTTAAAAATGATTTATGCAACATTTCATTATTTCTTTCTTTCTCCTAAAGCGCGTCATTTAATTAGGTCGCGGTTAGGATCACTTGGTTTTGTCCTTTGTTCGTTGATTATTTTATTTCTCACTGATTTGCTTAAGGTGAGTTTATAGCCTCACGCTTTACTATTTGACGAATACTTTGTAACTCTTTGAGGTGAGAAACATTGCTTGTCTTTAAATTTAGAAACAAGTACTTTACTACGTTTTTAATTGTTTACATGTTTGCCTAAGAACCATTAGTCCACAACATGGCACTATCATGAACCGTTAATTACCATGAGTAAGGGAACGTGAGAATAATAGATCTATTAGGGATTAATAATCCCCATCTGGGTTTGGTGATTCTTACCTGTATCAAAGCGGCGATCAAACGGATGTATTTGCTACCAATCCTATTAGCTACCAATCCTATCGATATGGGATAGATTTGGTTACTGGAGATGGGATTAGGTTAGATATGGGATGGATTTGTTGTATCAGTTAGCAGTGAAAGGATGAAAGGAGATAGGTTGATTAGTACGATTAGCCCCTTGGGAAGTTTGTGGTGAGTCTTCGGCTAGAAATTTTCAAATAAAAAGTAAGGTGTGTACAAATGTACAAAATAGTTCGTGGGTTAAGTTTGGTTAAAAATGTTTTGAGATGCTAAAACCATACGATTATGTTAGTACATGTTAATATGCAGATTTTGATACAAGGAACGCGATTTACAACGAAGAAGTTATAGCCTTTTTAAGTTTGTCGAAACATAAGCATTCTTGATAGCATAAATTGGTTTTTGGCGGAATCTGTTCAGATTTTAAAAGTGAGTTTTGACCTATTTCGGGTCTGAACCGACGTAAACTTATAGAAGGAAATTGGTAGGAAATGATTTTTCCATAGAACAAGGTCACTTGGTAGAGACGTGAAAGTTTATTGTGAAGGAGTTACACCATTTTTAAAATGGTCTAAACCTAAAAAATTTATAAGTGTATTAGAGTTGATTGGAACTTTAAATTGTGTTTTCGAGCGTTTTCGGGTCTGTTTGGGAAATAGAAACCTTAGAAAATGTTATAAGAACATATATATAATGTTTAGACTCGTTAGAAACTTTATTATGACATTACCTAAGAACGCTAAGTGATTTATTAGAAATAAAAACGTAATAATAGTCGTAATATATGTTTTGGCTGAATAAAAATGGAAACTTGACATTTAAGGTCACTTAGTGCGTTTAGACGTGAAATGGACTTAACGGATATATTTAGACGACATTAACGCTCGGGATTTATAAACTTACTAAAAATAGTAATCTCCGGGCAAAGTGTCGAAACTTAACTAAAAACTCTATATTTTTACTAAGTCACGCTTGATGAATTAATCTAAGACACAAACACGTATGGATGATATTGCTTGCTAAAAATGATTTATGAAACATTTCATTATTTATTTCTTTCTCCTAAAGCGCGTCGTTTAATTAGGTCGCAGTTAGGATCACTTGGTTTTGTCCTTCGTTCGTTAATTATTTCATTTCTCACCGATTTGCTTAAGGTGAGTTTATAGCCTCACGCTTTACTATTTGACGAATACTTTGCAACTCTTTGAGGTAAGAAACATTGCTTGTCTTTAAATTTGGACACAAGTACTTTACTATGTTTTTAATAGTTTACGTGTTTCCCTAAGTACCATTAGTCCACAACATTTCACTATAATGAACCTTTAATTACCATGAGTAATGGCACGTGAGAATAATAAATATATTAGGGATTAATAATCCCCATTCGGGGTTGGTGAATCATACCTGTATCAAAGGGGCGATCAAACGAATGTATTTGCTACCAATCCTATCAATATGGGATGGATTTGGTTACTGGAGATGGGATTAGGTTAGATATGGGATGGATTTATTGTATGAGTTGTCAGTGAACGGAGATAGGTTAGATTAGGCCCTTGTGGAAGTTGTGTTAGAGTTAGATATGGGAATTGGATATGGTAGTTTGCTGTGGACGGGTGCTCAGTGAGACGTAGCTAGGTTAGATTAGGGCCCTTTGGAGAAGTTTTGTGGTGGATTTTTGGCTAATTTTCGACATAAAAGTAGCTGTACTCTCAAAACAGTTCATGGTGTTGTTTTAAGGTTGGTTTAGAAATTGTTTTTAAGGATGCTAAAAACTTACGTTTATGTTAGTACATGTTAATAGCAAATGTGGAATATAGGAACGCGAAAAGACTTTTAACGAGAAGTTATAGCCGTTTTAGTTTTTCAAAAAGAAGCATTTCGTTTGGAATAGCACAAATTGGTTTTTTCGGCGAAACTATGTTCCGATTTCAAAAGTAAGTTTTGAGCCTTTTGTGTCCGAAACCGGCTTAAATGTATAAAGGAACAGTGTAGGAAATGATTTTTCCATAAAACAAGGTCACTTGGTAGAGACATGAAAGTTTATAGCGAAGGAGTTACGCTATTTTTAAAATGGACTAAACCTAAAAATTTTATAAGTGTATTAGAGTTGATTAGAACTTTAAATTGTGTTTTGAGCATTTTTTGGGTATGTTTGGGAAATAAAAACCTTAGAAAATATTATAAGAACATGTATATAATGTTTAGACTCGTTAGAAACTTGACCTTACCTAAGAACGCTAAGTGATTTATTATAAATGAAAACGTAATAATAATTGTAATATATGTTTTGGATGAATAAAATTGGAAACTAGACATTTAAGGTCACTTAGTGCGTTTAGATGTGAAATGGACTTAACGGATATATTTAGACGACATTAAGGCTCGGGATTTATAAACTTTCTAAAAATAGTAATTTTTGGGCAAAGTGTCGAAACTTAACTTAAAACTCTATATTTTTACTAAGTCACGTTTTGACGAATTAAACTAAGTCATAAACATGTATGGATGATATTGATTTCCAAAAACTATTTATGCAACATTTCATTATTTATTTCTATCTCCTAAAGCGCGTCGTTTAATTAGGTCGTAGTTAGGATCACTTGGTTTTGTCCTTCATTCGTTGATTATTTCATTTCTCACCGATTTGCTTAAGGTGAGTTTATAACCTCACGCTTTAATATTTTATGAATACTTTGGAACTCTTTGAGGTGAGAAACATTGCTTGTCTTTAAATTTGGACACAAGTACTTTACAACGTTTTAAATTGTTTACGTGTTTGCCAAAGTACCATTAGTCCACAACATGCCCCTATCATGAACCGTTAATAATCATGAGTAAGGGTACGTGAGAATAATAGATCTATTAGGGATTAATAATCCCCATCCGGGTTTGGTGATTCTTACTTGTATCAAAGGGGAGATCAAACGGATGTATTTTCTACCAATCCTATTAGCTACCAGTCCTATCGATATGGGATGGATTTGGTTACTTGAGATGGATTAGGTTAGATATGGGATGGATTTGTTGTATGAGTTAGTAGTGAACGGAGATAGGTTAGATTAGGCCCTTAGGGAAGTTGTGGTGATTTTCTGCTAATTTTCAATATAAAAAGTAGGCTGTACAAAACAGTTAGTGGGTTAGGTTTGGTGTTAAAAATATTTTTGAGTAAGCATAAAACCATACATTATGTTAATAACATGTTAAAATGCAGATTTGGATATAAGGAACGCGAAAATGCGACTTATAATGAAGAAGTTATAGCCGTTTTAAGTTTGTTGAAACATAAGCATTCTTGATATCACAAATTAGTTTTTAGCAGAATCTGTTCCCATTTTAAAAGTGAGTTCTGATCCCTTTCGGGTCCGAACCGGCTTAAACTTATAGAAGGTAATAGTTGTAGGAATATTTTTCCATAATCCAAGGTCATAGTGGTTAGAGACGTACCAGTTATAGTGCAAAGGAAGGTTACGTACTATTTTTTAAAATGGGACTAAACCTGAACGTTTTATAAGTGTAATAGAGTGATTGGAACTTTTAATTGTAGTTTTTCGAGCGTTTTTGGTGGATGTTAGGAAATAAAAACCTTAGAAAAATATTATAAGAACATGTATTTAATTCTTTAGATCTCGTTATATAGAAACTTTATTTAGGACTTTACCTAAGAACGTAGGATTTATTAGAAATGAAAACGTAATAATAGTCGTTAATATATGTTTTGGCGAAATAAAAATGGAAACTAGACATTTAAGGTCACTTAGTGCGTTTAGACGTTAAATGGACTTAACGGATATATTTAGACGACATTAACACTCGGGGTTTATAAACTTACTAAAATAGTAATTTTTTCAGGAAAGTTGTCAAAACTAAACCAAAAATCTCTATATTTTTACTAAGTTCACGTTTTGACGAATTTAAACTAAGACACAAACACGTCTTTCTGATATTGGCTTTCTAAAAACGATTTATGCAACATTTCATTATTTATTTCTTTCTCCTAAAGAGCATCGTTTAATTAGGTTGCGGCTAGGATCACTTTGTTTTGTCCTTCGTTCGTTGATTATTTCATTTCTCACTGATTTGCTTAAGGTGAGTTTATAGCCTCAAACTTTACTATTTTACGAATACTTTGCAACTCTTTGAGGTGAGAAACATTGCTTGTCTTTAAATTTGGACACAAGTACTTTATAACGTTTTTAATTGCTTACGTGTTTGCCTAAGTACCATAAGTCCACAACATGCCACTATCATGAACCATTAATTATCATGACTAAGGGCACGTGAGAATAATAGATCTATTTGGGATTAATAATCCTCATCCGGGTTTGGTGATTCTAGCCTGTATCAAAGGGCCGATCAAACGGATGTATTTGCAACCAATCCTATTAGCTACTAATCATATCGATATGGGATGGATTTAGTTAGTAGAGATGGGATTAGGTTAGATATGGGATGGATTTGTTGTATGAGTTAGTAGTGAACGAAGATAGGTTAGATTAGGCCCTCAGGGAAGTTGTGGTGATTTTTGGCTAATTTTCAACATAAAAAGTAGGCTGTACAAAACAGTTCGTGGTTAAGGTTGGGTTAAAAATGTTTTGAGATGCTAAAACCGTACGATTATGTTAGTACATGTTAATACGCAGATTTGGATAAAAGGAACGCGAAAATGCGACTTATAACGAAGAAGTTATAGCCGTTTTATGTTTGTCGAAACATAAGCATTCTTGATAGCACAAATTGGTTTTTGGCGAAATCTGTTCTGATTTTAAAAGTGAGTTTTGATCCCTTTCGGGTTCGAATCGGCTTAAACTTTCTTAAAGGAAAGTTGTGGGAAATGATTTTTCCATAAAACAAGGTCATTTGGTACAGACGTGAAAGTTTATAGCGAAGGAGTTACGCTATTTTTAAAATGGACTAAACCTGAAAACTTTATAAGTGTATTAGAGCTGATTGGAACTTTAAATTGTATTTTCGAGCGTTTTCGGGTCTGTTTGGGAAATAAAAAACTTAGAAAATAGTATAAGAACATGTATATAATGTTTAGACTCGTTAGAAACTTTATTAGGGCCTTACCTAAGAACGCTAAGTGATTTATTAGAAATGAAAACGTAATAATAGACGTAATATATGTTTTGGCGGAATAAAAAAGGAAACTCGACATTTATGGTCACTTAGTGCGTTTAGATGTGAAATGGACTTAACGGATATATTTAGACGACATTAACGCTCAGGATTTATAAACTTACTAAAAACAGTAATTTTCGGGCAAAGTGTCAAAACTTAAATAAAAACTCTATATTTTTAGTAAGTCACGTTTTGACGAGTTAAACTAAGACACAAACACGTATGGATGATATTGCTTTCTAAAAATGATTTATGCAACATTTTATTATCTCTTTCTTTCTCCTAAAGCGCGTTGTTTAATTAGTTCGCGGTTAGGATCACTTGGTTTTGTCCTTCGTTCGTTGATTATTTCATTTCTCATCGATTTGTTTAAGGTGAGTTTATAGCCTCACGCTTTACTATTTTACGAATACTTTGCAACTCTTTGAGGTGAGAAACATTGCTTGTCTTTAAATTTGGACACAAGTACTTTACAACGTTTTAATTGTTTACGTGTTTGCCTATGTACCATTAGTCCACACCATGCCATTATCATGAACCGTTAATTACCATGACTAAGGGCACGTGAGAATATTAGATCTATTAGGGATTAATAATCCCTATTCGGGTTTGGTGATTCTTACCTGTATCAAATGTCTGATCAAACGGTTGTATTTGCAACCAATCCTATTAGCTACCAATCTTATCGATATGGGTTAGATTTGGTTACTGGAGATGGGATTAGGTTAGATATGGGATGGATTTGTTATATGAGTTAGTAGTGAACGGAGATAGGTTAGATTAGACCCTTGGGGAAGTTGTTGTGATTTTCGGCTAATTTTCAACATAAAAAGTAGGACGTACAAAACATTTCATGGGTTAAGGTTTTTTTGAAAATGTTTTGAGATGCTATAACCATACGATTATGTTAGTACATATTAATACGCAAATTTGGATATAAGGAACGCAAAAATGCGACTTATAACGAAGAAGTTATAGCCGTTTTAAGTTTGTTAAAACATAAACATTTTTGATAGCAAAAATTGGTTTTTGGCGGAATCTGTTCTGATTTTAAAAGTGAGTTTTGACCTATTTCATGTCCGAATCGGCTTAAACTTATAGAAGGAAAGTTGTAGGAAATGATTTTTCCATAAAACAAGGTCATTTGGTAGAGACGTTGAAGTTTATAGCGAAGGAGTTACGCTATTTTTAAAATGGACTAAACTTGAAAATTTTATAAGTGTATTTGAGCTGATTGGAACTTTAAATTGTATTTTCGAGCGTTTTCGGGTCTTTTTGGGAAACAATAAACTTAGAAAATATTATAAGAACATGTATATAATGTTTAGACTCGTTAGAAACTTTATTAGGACCTTACCTAAGAACGCTAAGTGATTTATTAGAAATGAAAACGTAATATTAGTCGTAATATATGTTTTGGCGGAATAAAAAAGGAAACTCGACATTTAAGGTCTCTTAGTGCGTTTAGACGTGAAATGAACTTAACGGATATATTTAGACGACTTTAACGCTCGGGATTTATAAACTTACTATAAATAGTAATTTTCAGGCAAAGTGTAGAAACTTAACTAAAAACTCTATAAGTTTACTAAGTCACATTTTGACGAATTAAATTAAGACACAAACACGTATGGATAATATTGCTTTCTAAAAACGATTTATGCAACATTT
>BQNB010029362.1:0-49936 GCA_026074375.1 Tanacetum coccineum | reverse complement strand
AGCAGAACCATGTACATCACAAGAGATCAACAACTTGCATTGGATGACGCTTTAGTCGCTCCTGCCAACCGACTCAAGATTGGCACAAGTAATCTTCGACTAATCTCAGACCTTAACTCCAAAGAAACAACTCTTCAAGTGGTGTATGATGTTTTGAAACTCACTCCCTTTTACAAGGCATTCCAGATCACACCGGATGTTCCAGAAATATACATGCAAGAGTTTTGGGCCACTGCTACAGTTCATCACCACTCGATTCGTTTCAAGATGAACAATAAGAAACATATTGTGAATCTTGAGTACTTCAGAGAATGCTTCAAATATGCCCTAAAATCCCTGATCAACAATTCAAGGAACTACCCTTTGAAGAAGAAATCCTTACGTTTCTCAAAGATCTTGGTCACAGTGGAGAGATAAAGATGATAACCGATGTCAATGTCAACAAGCCGCATCAACCCTGGAGATCATTTGCTGCGGTCATCAATAAATGTCTGAGTGGTAAAAGTACCATATATGACATTCTTCGACTATCTCAAGCTCAAATCCTTTGAGGCATGTACCATAAGAAGAATGTAGACAATACCTACCTTCTGTGGGAGGACATTGTTTATCAAGTAGAGAACAAGAATGTCAAGAGGAGTAATGAGATATACTACCCTCGCTTCACCAAGGTCATCGTCAACTTCTTCATGACTAAGGATTCATCAATTCCAAGAAGAAACAGGGTAAATTGGGACTTTGCCATGGATGACCCAATGTTCACCACGATAAAGGTTATCTCTAGGCATGAGGACACACAGCTATATGGTGCTATTTTGCCTGATGAATTAACAAATGAAGCCATTAAAGATTCTGAATCCTACAAAGAGTATTATATCATTGCTTCAGGAGCTGAACCTCCTAAAACAAAAGCAAGTGTCAAGAAGAAGTAAACTGGATCTGACAAGACAAAGACTCCTCCAATTGCTAAAGGCAAAAGACTCAAGACTTCAGCAAAGGTGGCTAAACCTGCTAAAAAGAAGCAACATGCAAAGACGTCTAAATCTAAAGGTCTAACAGTCCTATTTGAGGTTGCGTTAACAGAAGCTGAACAAATGAAGCTGGCCACAAAGAGAAGCCTGATACAAACTCACAGCTCTCATGCCAGCGGTTCAGGTACAGATGAAGGAACTGGTGATAAACCAGGGGTTCCCGATGTACCAACATATGCATTTGATGATGAGCAAATCTCTTAGAAGAACAGTGACGAGGAAGATGATGATGAAGTAGCAATGAGTGGTGATGTTGATAACGATTCTGATAATCAAGACGATGATGATGATCAAAATGATGACAATGCTGATAATGAAAATAATGACAATGATGACGATGATGATGGACAAGATCATGAAGGTCAAGATGATGATAATGAGCAGACTGATTTAGACAACAATGGTGATGACTTTGTTCATCCCAAGTTTTCTACTTATGATGAAGAAGATAATGAAGAAGATGGTTCAGATTTGAGGGTTTAACCACCTTCTCATTATGAATCCATTGATGATGAAGAAAGTGATGAAATCACTCATGGTGCGAATGTTGAGGGAGAAGAACTGGATGAAGAAGAGATAAATGAAGAGGATGAAGCGAATGAATTATACAGGGATGTGAACGTCAATTTGGAGGGAAGAGATACTAAAATGACAGATGCTCCACGCACTATCATTCAAATTACTTAAGTTATAGAAGACACTCATGTGATCATAACTCTGATCAATCCTGAAGGTCAACAGCAGAGTTCTTCTGTGTCATCTGGCTTCACTTCTAACATGCTTAACCCCAGTCCAGATACAGGTATTGACTCTATATTTAATCTTAACACTGAGTCAACTTTACTGGTAGATGTTCCGGTTACTACTATTGTTGAGCCATGTTTTTTGTCTGAAACAATTCTTCCTTCACCACCCACTCCTCTTATCACACATCTGCAACAAACACTAGTTCCCACACCAGTAACTGTTCTAAGCTCCTCCTTACAAGATCTTCCTAACTTTGGTTCTTTATTCGGGTTTAACCATAGACTAAAAAATTTAGAAACCGACTTCTCAGAATTTAAGTAAACAAACCAATTTGCTGCAGTAGTTTCTTCAATTCCTAGCATTGTTGATGCATATCTTGCCAACAAGATGCATGAAGCTTTCAAGACAGCTGTTCAGTTACAGTCCGACATACTTAAAGATGAAGCTCAAGCTGAAAATGAAGACTTCATCAATAAACTTGATGACAACATTAAGAAAATAATCAAGGATCAAGTTAAAGAACAAGTCTCCAAGATTTTGCCGAAAATTGAAAAGACTGTAAATGAATAACTCGAAGCAGAGGTTCTGACTCATTCATCCAATGAATCTAAGACATCCCATGCTGTAGCCGCCAACCTTTCTGAACTTGAGCTGAAAAAGATTCTCATAGATAAGATGGAAAATAATAAGTCAGTCCACAGATCTGATAAACAGAAGAATCTCTACAAAGCATTGGTTGACGCCTACGAAAGTGACAAACTCATACTTGACACGTATGGAGATACTGTATCATTTAAAAGACGTCGAGATGATGAGGATAAAGACGAAGAACCCTCCGCTGGATCAAACTGGGGGTCCAAGAGAAAAAGAGCTGGAAAAGAACCAGAGTTAACCAGTCCACAAAAGGAAAAGACCTCCACGACAATTGGCAAGTCTACTGAAGGGTCTAAATCTCATCACAAGTCTGCTGACAAGTCTGCTCAAGAAGAGGAGCCAATGCACACTGCCAAAGATTTGGAAGGACCCGCACATTAGGAGTTTGTAACAGGAGATATTGAAGATAAACCTGATGAAGAGACCTCTCAGCTTCCTGATCGGTTTCAAAAACAGGTAAAACCTCTTACTCCCGATCGTGATTGGAACAAGACTTTGCCTGCTGCTCATGGACCTGTTCAACCTTGGCTAAGCACCTTGGCTTAGAAAGAAGATACACGTGAATCGTTTAATGAGCTGATGGATACTCCTCTAGACTTCTAAGCATTCGTAATGAATAGGCTTAAAGTTGATACTTTGACTCCAGAATTATTAGCCGGTCTAACATTCGAACTGATGAAAGGATCATGCAAGAGTCTGGTGGAGCTAAAATATTTCTTTGAAGAAGTCTACAAGGCAACCAATGATCAATTAGAATTGAACAACCCTGAACCTTAACAATATCCACATGATCTGTGCAAGCCATTACCATTGACACCTAATTCTCAAGGTCGTCAAATCATTCCTTTTGATCACTTCATCAACAACAACCTTGCGTATCTAAGTGGTGGTGTCTCAAGCCGAACATATACAACTTCAGTGACAAAGACCAAGGTTGTAGATTACGGGCACTAGTATATGCTTAAATACACATACCTTTTACCTAATAAAACGAGCTAAAAAGACCAATAATGACCAATAAATACAGAAAAATGCTTTGTATTCGTTTGTATTGTGAATTGTGTCTTGCAGGTAACAGATATTGCACAAAAGAACAAAAACAAAGCAAAACGGACAAAATCGAGCACGAGAATGAAAAGAGCGCAAGAAATCGAAGCCGAAGGCAAAATCATCTTAATCCCGGCCCAAATTCCATACACTAGCCCATTTATACCTAAAAGTCCAAAATACACTTAATAATTTTTTAAGTTATTATATTGGAGGTCCTTGAGTTTTGCATTGTTAGTCCTTAAGGACTAACACCGATAGTCCTTACACCATTTCACCAAAGGTCCTTAACCCTAACTTTCGTTAACCCATTAAACATATTATCCCTTCCCGGCCAAAATAATAACCCAAAACCATAAACCTTGGCCTAAGTATTTTACCCGAGCCCAACACATCTTATGTACACGGGTCAAACAGTCAATGTTACTATAGCATCATCCTTGTCCCTCCCTCTTTCACTTTTACTAGGCAAATAACGAGTATGGGTTAAAACCCTTTTCACCTCCCAAGCTCGCTCACCCTTCTAGAAGACCCTGCCACGTCTGACACCAATGACACGTTGGCGATCCCCAAGCAAATGATTGGTGGATGTGACGTGTACACAAATCAAGGGCTAAGATCAATAATTGAGAGGTGGATTGGAATGGATGGCTTGGATTAAAGATGGGGACGCTCCTCTTATTGCTAGAACATTCCCTCAGCAGCTATAAATAGCAGAGCAAATCACACAGTTAGCGATATCTAGGAGTAGGAGTAGCTTTAGGGTAGCTTATTCATTAGCTTATTGTATTTCTTTCCAGCTTATTGTATTTCTTTTTAAAGCATTATACTCTTTTTATAAGATAAATAAAATTTCAGTTTACCTTACATTGTTCTTTAAATTTCTGTTTCACTTTTAATGTTTTTAAATAATAAGTTGTCTTGATAAGCTGCTCTAATAAGTTCTTAGCCACCTTAATACTTTCCGTTTACACTGATAAGCTTAATAAGCTTATTAGTGTAAGCCTTGTTCATTTAAAATTGAAATCAAAAATAAGCTTGGAAGATAAGCTAGCCATGGATGAGCTTATGGGGATTTTAGATTGCTTAATTATAAGCTGGGTAGGATATTAGAGCTTATTTGGTTATAATAATCCATGTTTGGTGCAAGGGATCAAGGTACATTTTGTTTTCTCTTTAAATCTTTTCTAAGTGCTTATTTGCTAAAACTGCTTATTGTTGCTTATTTGCTGTCTAATTAGTGCTTATTATGCTTTATTCTAGCTTATATGTTTAGATTTTAATAGTTAGTTAGCTTAAATCAAGTTTTATAGTTATTAGATTATATTAGCTTGAAACTGTCTAAATTTAGTCAATAAGCTTAGCTTACTGGCTTGTACTTTTTTGTCTTAAGTTTTTACTTATAAGTCTTTGGATATCATTGTAGTTGATCTGTTTTCAATAATTTGTGGCTTTTAAGGAGTAAATCAGCTTAGAGTTGAGAACTATGAATTTAAAGGAGTGTTTGGCATAAGGTTCAAAATGGGTCAAAATGAAGTTAAAAGTTGTTTTTGGCTTCTGAGTCAGTTTTAACTAGCTTTTAATTAGTCTATTGGTAAGTAGTCTTAAATTTTAAAAGGTTAAATCTCAAATTTTAGGTTTATAGCCAAGGTTAAAATATGTGAGTATTAGGCTAGTCTTATCAGCTTATTTGATTGAGATTTGATTAAGTGCTTTTAGATGTTCATTTCATGCTTGATTGAGTCTAATGATGCAGTAGATTAGAATTGGAAAAGTGTGCATTTGCCAACTTGGTTTTAAGCCAAAAATCTGTCATAAGTCTTTCCAAAATTTTCAAATTAAGCCAGTTTTTGTTAGCAAATTTAGGTTAGATAAAATAAGTTTTAAGGTGTGATTTAGATTTTTATAAGCTCTTTGGACAACAAGCTTAATCTGTTTTGAGCTTTTGAGTCTTTTCAACAAATTTAACTTGCTTAAACTTAAGGCTGAAAGATCCATTTTGTCTTTTCTTAAACTTGAAAAAATCCAAAAAAATAGTTAAACTGCCTGGACAGCTTTTTCATCTAGCCTTTTCTTAGCTTATTTGATTTTCAAAATACTTTTAGATTGTTGATTTAGATAGTTTTTAGCATAGGCTTTAAGGTTTTACAAGTCATTTTGCAATAAGGTTCTATTTAGTTGCTTAAACATAAGCTCAAAAGTGCCTAGTTGGTCTGTTTGGTTAACAGTTTTGACCAAAGTGCTTGTTTGCTTTTCTTAGCTAATGGCTTATTGGATTTTTTTAAATTTTGTTCAGTCTTGCTTATTAGGCTAGGTTTAAGGTGTTTGTAGCTTAATTGGCTTAGGCTTGAGCTTATTAAAGTTTTAAAGCTATTTTAGTTTAAGTGTCAAAAGCTTGTCAAGCTTTTAAGCACAGCTGTCACTTTCAAAAGCTCATTTCTGGCTTATTTCTTCAGTTTAATAAAAATTCCTTTTACAAAAGTGTCTTATTTTTAGTTTATTAAGCATTTTGTTTAAAAAAGTTTTCAAAAATAAAAAAAAAATTGCAAAAAGGGAAGCCACAGGTTCGAACCTGTGACCTCCCCCTTAGCACACATAAGTCTCAACACCACACACACTAAACCAACTGCGCCCTTGGGACTTTTTAATAGCATTTCTTTTCAAATTTTATTTAAGGTCATTTTTAGGTTTTGCTTATACGTGCTTATCTGCTTATTTTTTGCTTATTCATTAAGCAACTTTTCAAGTTAGCATTTTTCCTAGATTCTAATCAGTCTAAACTACTTTTTATAATTTTTCTAGAACTTTTAGGATTAGTTTAGTATTTTTTTATCAGTTTTCTAGATTAAAAGTGTTTTTAATTCATAATAAAAAAAATAAAAACCAAAAAAATATAATTCTTTTTCTGAAAATTATTTTTAGTAATTTAGGATTTATTAAAATTAAATTTGAGTTTGTTGGGTTAAAATTTGATAGTCTAGGTTTTAAGTCGCGTTTTTACTTTCCCGTTATCGTTTTTACTTTAAATCTTTAATTGCCTTGTTTATTTGCTTGCCTTTAGTTGCTTTTGTGTTTGGTTTTTAGAAGTAGAATCAAAATTCAAAATATTTGATATTCGACCGTCAAACAAAATACCTTCGTGGATTTCAAATTCACCTCTTGTCGGGATACGACATCCAAGAGATATAATATTGTTTGTCCTCAAGCAATTTTCTTATCAAACGGGATACTTACTATACTATAATTAGTTTGAGATATTTAAGATATATATTTAATTATATATAGATTATTTGGATCGAACCAAATTTTTGGCGCCGTTGCCGGGGAGAGGTGTACGATTTTCGCGAAGTATTTGAAGTTAGTACCTTGAAGATCCTTCCCCGTGAAGTTATCGTTTATAATTTTCTATTTTCTTTTATAGAAACATAAAAATACAAAAATATTTTACACTTCTATTTTAATTTTCTTTTAATATTAAAAAAAATACCAAAAATTTTTCTTTCTTATTTCTTATGTTCTATTTAAAAAATCTATAAATATTCTTCTTTATCCTCTTATATCGTTTAATTCTTATCTTCTTTATCCTCTTATCCGTTTAATTATTCGACATGTCTTCATATAACCATTTTGGTTGCTCAAGGTGTGGAGGTCCGTTTAACGGTGGAAATTGTCTAAGTTGTAGCATTGTAGGAGCCGGAAACGAGTTTGTCTATGACCTTAATCCTTTTCCTTACAATAATACACCCGACTTTTATAATCAACCTCCACATCCCCCGTACGAGACATACTTGTGCGAATTATGTGGAAACAATTCTCACTTTGGTTATGATTGTCCACCACGGTTCCCGCTTGTCTATGAGCAGGAAGCGAGCTACAATCAAAACTATAGTGATAACTCTTATCCATAAAATTCACCAAGTTTTCCATAATAATATCTTTGTTGTGAAAGCTGTGGGGTCCTCATGAAAGTTTTCAATGTCAACCGATGAATCAAAACTACTTTGAGCCTAATCCTATCTATAATTCTAGCTATTTCGGTTTTAACCAACCCCCGCAGTATTCCATAAATCATCAAGAAGATCTTAATCAGCAAAGGATAAGTGATGTGCACGTTAGATGGGATAAGATAGAAGAGTCACTTCAAAACATAATGCAATCATTTTATGAAGTGGTAATTCAACAAAAGCAAGCGGCTAATATCAATCAAACACCTCCTCAAGAAATGAGTATCCTAGATATGGAGGATCTAAAGCAACATTATTTAGATGAAATGTTAAGTTTAAGTAATGACTTACAAATTAAAGATTATCGTAATGAGAAAATAGATATTCATTTTAGAAGGGAATGTGAAGATATGATTGCTGAGCTTAAAAGTAAATTCAATGGAATGAGTATTGAGATTAATAAAAAAAAGAACTTCAGTATTTAGAGCAGGTGGCTAAACTTAGTACTTATCCTTCGTAACGTTTTAAATCTTTTTGCTATGATGACGATGATTACGAGGAGAGTACTATTCCTTTGAATGAAATTGAGTCTCAAACACCTTCGTCTATTGCAATCACATCCGTTTTACCAACTTTGGAGCCTGAGGGCTCTCTCATCATGGGGAATGAGGAACTTAGCACTGTTTATGAAAAGGAATAGGACGAATTCATAAAGTCTAGTGTTGAGGACCTTGTTCCAATCCCAAGTGAGTCCGAGGATATATCCGAAAGTGATAGTGATTGTGATTTACCTTCGTGTGATAATATCTCTCCCATTAACGTTTCTGAGGAAAAATCTATAACTTTCTCTAACCCTCTCTTCTATTCAAATGACGATTTTACCTCTAGTGATGATGAGTCACTATCCGATGAGGACGTTCTGGAAGATAATGTTAAAACCTATTCGAACCCTCTTTTCGAATTCGATGACGAATACATCTCTAGTGACGTAAATCCTCTTTTTGATGAGGTGTTAGAGGACATCGCGTGCAAGGATTCTTATGATTCCAACCTTGATGAGTCGATTTTCCTAGTCACACCTCTTTCCGATTCTAATGAGGATGAGTGTTTCACTCCTAGTGACGACGTTGAGCTTTTACTTCACCGTGATTCATCTACGCCAATGATAAGTGTTGTTTCCATTCTCGAGGGGTTCACTGATGAACCGCCTCTCGAAGAGAATGATGATTTATTCGATTTGGAATCTAAAGGAAATGAATGGAAGAAGATTTTGTACGATGCTTCAATTGATGATTTGATGACCGAGGACAAAGTTTTCGACCCCGGGATTCATGAGATAATTTTTTCTCCAACATATGTGAGCTTACCCTTTGAGGATCGTCATTATCTTTCCTTCACATATGTTATATGAATTTTTCTTCCTTATTTCACCTATCCGGTGGATTCTTTTCTTCCTCTCTCCTCCGGGAGTGAGGATATCATTTTTGACCCCGCCCGGCATCTCCATTTTTCATTTTTCTTCTCTAAAGCCGGTGGCATATGAATTTCCAATGGAAGTTTTCTCTTCCGCTTGCTTCATCCCTAATATTACGATGATATGGGGAGAGTCAAGCTAGTGACTCGCACAAAAACAAGCGCTTCGCGGGTGGCAACCCATGCTTATCCTTAGTAAGTATATTAATAGTTATGAATAAGTGTGATGTGAGAGGCTACTCTCTTTCCTTTTCACCGTGATTCGTGTTTTGTGGTTTATGTCCAGGATTGCCCAGATTTTGAAGACTCTCGTGCTCGTGGTTTTGTCCATCGTCCACTCGATCTTCAATCCTTCGCATGCTTATATATGGGAATCCGGTTTCACCTTGGAGTCTAACGAATTATAGGCCAAAGATCTACCCATGGTCCCACTAAGCGCTACACTTAAGCATTTTCAAGGTACATGTAATTTCAGTTAACCTTTTTTTTACTTTAGTCAACCTATAGCTAATAACCATGTAACGTTCTTATACAGTATTCTCTACCACCTCAAACTGTAGCTAATCAATTAGTAATCCAGCAGAAGGCTCTAGATTCTCTTGTGACTAATTCTAGGAACATAATGGAAAGTGATCAAGGCATGTCAATAGATTCAAGGGCATTGGTATTTGTCATCCATTTTCTGTTTTTGAAGTGGAAGCCTTAGTTGAAGCCGTTAAAAGGCTTGGAACAGGAATGTATTCTTCAATAGACACAATCTTATCACTGTAATATAAAGCTATCGGTATATGAAAGTTTTTGGTCATGTATGATTTTTGCAATTAATATAAAAGATTTCAAATAATGGCCTTTTTTTGGTGCTACTGGTAATTAAATGTATGCTTTTATCTACTTTGTGTTTGGAATTGTGATTAGGTAAAAAATATATATACACAAACACGGTAGAAGAGCGAAATGAGAGTATAATATGCTACACTGATCGAGTCGTCTCATCGAGATAGATAAAAATATAATGTACCGAACAGATTCAGGTTTTCCGTTTCCAGTTATCCATAGTTTTAACGTATGTTATTTGATCATTTATTTGGTTCATGTTATTTGATCAGATATGACAAGGAATGGTTGGAAAAGGATATTGAGGATTGTGTTTGTTTCTCTCAAGGCAGAAGTGAAATCCCATTTTATGAAAACGAGGAATGAGTCAGACAATTTAGAGAGAAACCGTAAGCTCATTTTTAAAACTATATGTTTTTAGATATAAAGTAGTTATCTTGATGCATCACTTTTTCCAAGGCTTCCAAGTGCATCACTTTTTCTTAAGTTCCATTTGGTATTAGCCATTGGTTTTTATGCAGTATGATGAGCTAAAAGGGCACGGGGCTTGGGTGGGGGAAAGTCCTACATCGGTAATGAAGGATTGCAAGTACACCAATGGGATGTTATCAGATCCTTATGTAGTTGTTTCTGTTAGTATAAAAAACATTAGGCTATTGATTTTTTTAGAACTTCATTTAGCATATATAATGAGGAACATTAGGCGTGTTTGGATATGTGTTTTGAAAGTACTTACAGGATTGTAAATATTAGAAGTAGATAGTGTTCAGATGATGTTTGGTTTGTAAATTGTGTTCACGAAGACTTTGTGTGGGAGTTGTTCCTTTCTAGGTCATTCTATTTCATATTGCTATTTCCATATTGATTCATGCGTTTTTTATTTAGATGTTATTATGAGTTCATCGGTAGTGAGTTTACGATGCGTACAGTTACATCATTATCAGTTTATTGAACCTGGTCTTGAAAAACTGTATTCATGGAGCTTTCCATTTGAATACCGAATGTTTGTTTTAGTGGCCATTGAATCCGTACGCTTTATATAATTGCAGTGACCATATTCCTCAAATGATTGATTCCTCTTCGCGCATGTTTCAAAAGAATCAATCGGTTAAAGGTTTTGGTCATCTGGTGAAACTTAAAGGTATGTTTAACTTTTACGTTCACATAAATGCTGCCACATGAACATGTGAGTTAGTAGTTGGTGATTTCGCCTACTTTTTGTTCGGCTGATTATTTTAAAACATTTGCGGGGCTTTTGAAGGCTGATGTGTGTTTATAAGTTTGGATTTGCTATGGTATTAGAGCATGATACGTGTATGTAAGTTCTGTGTTCATGGTATGTGCTTAAATACACATACATTTTACCTAATAAAACGAGCTAAAAAGACCAATAATGACCAATAAATACAGAAAAATGCATTGTATTCGATTGTATTCGTTTGTATTATGAATTGTGTCTTGCAGGTAACGGATATTGCACAAAAGGATAAAAACAAAGCAAAATAGACAAAACCGAGCACGGGAATGAAAAAAGCGTAAGAAATCGAAGCCGAAGGCAAAATCATCTTAATCCCGGCCCAAATTCCATACACTAGCCCATTTATACCTAAAAGTCTAAAATACACTTAATAATTTGTTAAGTTTTTACATTGGAGGTCCTTGAGTTTTGCATTGTTAGTCCTTAAGGACTAACACCGGTAGTCCTTACACCATTTCACCAAAGGTCCTTAACCCTAACTTTCGTTAACCCATTAAACATATTATCCCTTCCCGGCCAAAATAATAACCCAAAACCATAAACCTTGGTCTAAGTATTTTACCCGAGCCTAACACATCTTATATACACGGGTCAAACAGTCAATGTTATTGTAGCATCATCCTTGTCCCTCCCCCTTTCACTTTTACAGGGCAAATAACGAGTACGGGTTAAAACCCTTTTCACCTCCCAAGCTTGCTCACCCTTCTAGAAGACACTGCCACGTCTGACACCAATGACACGTTGGTGATCCCCAAGCAAATGATTGGTGGATGTGACGTGCACATAAATCAAGGGCTAAGATCAATAATTGAGAGGCGGATTGGAATGGATGGCTTGGATTAAAGATGGGGACGCTCCTCTTATTGATAGAACATTCCCTCAGCAGCTATAAATAGCAGAGCAAATCACACAGTTAGAGATATCTAGGAGTAGGAGTAACTTTAGGGTAGCTTATTGTTTAGCTTATTGTATTTCTTTCCAGCTTATTGTATTTCTTTTTAAAGCATTGTTGACAAGATGGCAAAACGAGATTATGCTTGGTTGATGATCTCAAGGTGTTCAAGATTACATTTTCACATTCAAGTCAAGATAAAGGAACAAGCTCAAGCCTAAAGTCAATGATCACTACACCAACTCACAAGTTAATGATTGATGCTAAAGACTATGAGCTCAAGACTAAAGATAAAGCATAGTATGCTAGGTTTAAGATTTTGTAAAATGGAGTGACCTCCCCTAGGGGGAGATTGTTAGGAATACGAAAATCCTAGGAAAGTATCGGTCACTCCATAAATAACTGCCGTTAGCTCGTTTAGTTATTTTTGGAACCTTAATAGGCTAAGTTAGGAAAAGTCCATGGAAAGCCCATGTAAGCCCATCTATGGCCGACCTCATTAGGGTATTTATACACCTTTCCATGCCTTGGAGAGGTGGTTGGTTGTTCATTTTTCACACATAATACATTTTTTATCTTATGTTTACTTTCTTTCTCTAAGTGTTCATCCAACCCACTCTCTCTCTAAAACAACTATCTTCCTATTTCCATGTATGTTAATTTGATTGTTCATCATAACGGACGGTTTTTGTAAAAGAACGGAGGGGAATTTTAGTCATTTTAGTTCGACCAAGGACTAAAAGTGGAATCAAACCTTCAAAATACAGAATGTTTTTGCAATTTCAAAATTCGACGGACCAAATCAGCAATTTGGCCAAACCACAAGGACCATTTTTGCAATTTACTCTTTGAAATTTTTTGAATTTATTGAAAAATTCTAAAAAATACGTACTCAAACACTATTTATACTTGCTTATTATTATAAGTCTATACTACATATTTACATTATTTACAAGATAAGATTTTGAGATTAGACCTGACGATCATACGGTACGCATCATCAGTTTGAAGTCCATCTCGAGTTCCCGAGCACTAACCAATCGCTCCAGATTTTTTATGATTCGCCTTTCACACATCTGCTTATCAATCAACTCAACCATAAGCTCCGATCTCTTTTTGTCAATGGCCGTCCACTTTCTCCTTGACATCTCCTTGTTGTATCCCAAACAAAAATCGAGTATTCTGTGATGAAGCTCATCCCAAACTTTCTTGAGTGTCCCGTCCGAGAACTTGTACAGCTCATCAACCCGCATCACTCATTTCTGTTTGGCCAAGTCTTCATAGATTACCTCTGGTGGTTTGTATGACGGAGTGTAGAGTTCTTTAAATTCGATTTCAGTAAAGGTCTGTTGAGGTGCAGTGATGTTAAGTTTCTTCTGGTAACTCTCTACACCGAGCTAAAGATCCTTGACTTAACGTTTGATGACGAGACTTCTTGTGAACATACAAAGAGCCACAATAAAGTCAACAATGTCAATGTCGTTGAGATGGAATAGCTTGTGTTAAATAGCAAAAATTAGCATGTCTTCAATGTCGTTCAAGTGTAGATCTACGAAGTTACCTTCTTTGAACTTGTATAGCTGTCGATCAACTCTTTTCACCACAACTTCTTCCATGTAACCATATCCATGCAGTTTCTTGACGCTAACACTCTTTACACTAAGAATTTTCTGAGTGGATTAGACATTATGCTTAGAAAATTTGTTCATTTGAGATATGTACCAAAGCTTACGCCTTTCACCCTAATGCTTGATCCGCTTTGTAGCGTCTTTGTCATACGCATGTTTGATGGTACTCCAAAGCATAGGGACCATGTATTAAATACCTATAATCTTATATAGAGCTGCTTTTGTCTTCGTGATCGATGTAGTGTACGTTCTCTCTGGATCAGAAGATTTCAGATACTCCTGATCATTGTTGAAGAAGTTATCAGCAACAACGGTTAGATGACCTATGTGACCTTACAGAGGAAGAGGTTTGGACAGGTCAAAGGGGTAACTATCTCCTTCAAGATTATTCTAGTCAAGTTTGTCTGTCAATGCATTGAAACACTCTTGGAAGTTGTATTTAAGTTCGATGCTGCTAGAGCACGTGCCTTTTAGCAGATTATAGGCAGGTCCTAACAAGAGATCTTGAGTGAGATTATCAATCTTGAGTCAATTCAATACATACCTAGAGAAGTCAATAGGAGTGGCCATTAGATCGTTGAATGTGAGAGGATCCTTTGTAGCAAATACCATTTGGTTGAACCAAGGCTGTTCAGGTTGACCAAGTACAACTTGACGCTTGTTCCATTTTGGATTAGGAGTAAGAGGCCTTGGAGGTTGCTTGAACCAATATGGGTTTGGAGTCTTGGTTATCTTGGGTTCAGAAGTATCTTGTGGTTGATCATCATCACAAACCACATCTTTACCCGCATAATCCATTACTACCTCATTAATAGGTTCTTCAACCGGTTCCTTTGCGATAGCAGACTTACCAGTTTTAGAGCCTTTAGATGGAGCTTTACCTTTAGGGGTTTCCTTGGTGATGGATGGTTTCTTAGAAGACGTTGACTCTTTGGTTCTTCTCTTCTTTGTCTTCTTACCCTGGTTTGGTCCAGCTGGAGGGTCTTCATCATCATCATCATCATCATCATCATGCTTTCTTTTGTGGTCCTTGACTATGTTAGCAACTCCCTTATCCATGGCATTTTCTTCCTCTATCAAAGCTTCCATGAGAGCATGGTACAATCTATCATTAGCAAGATTTCTATTGAAAAACTTGTTTTCATGCATGGTCTGGTAGAGAGCGCTTTTTTGATCATACTCTTTAAGAGCTGCCTTGTCTGTATACTTGATAGTATACTTTGGCATCTTTTGCTTCTCAGCTTGTTCCTTTTTAATCTTGAGAATATCTGAAGCACTTTTCTCAGATTCTTGTTCAAGGTTAATTGTTAAAGTCTGGATTTTGCTTGACTCGAGAGCTGGCTTCACAGAGTATTTCTAAATAAGGTCTGCAGTGTGTCTCTATAGAACTTTTTGAAGATCATCACCGATTTTAGATCCAAGATATTGTTCAACAACCGTTGGAAATTATGACTTGAGAGTAGTAAGAGCTTTAGCAGTGTGATATATTTTCTTAAGCTCAAACACATCCTTTTCTAATTTTGTAACTCTTAGCTAAACAGTAGAGAGTGCATCAGATTCAGGGACAACAGTGGTAATGGTTGGAGCATCAGTTGTGATTGGTGGTGAAGGGATTGGTGTTGTTGATTGTTGTAGAGGTGCATGTGGAATGGTGGAGACAGATGGAGGAGGTAAAGTTGTTACAGGTGCTGCTGAAGGAGTTTCTTATATTGGTGTGAGGACTGAGGGCTCAAAAATCACAAACACATGTACTTTAAGCACGGATGAAGACTGGATATGTGGTACTTCAAATTGAATCTTAATATCTAATAACGAGCTAATCTCTGCATCTGTAGTATCCTTAATAATACCAATTAAAGAAGTATCAAAAGAAAGTTTAAGAAATTGATCACCAAAACATGAAGATATAGATAAGATGGAACTTGTTGGAGGAAGTTCAGCTTTCTTGGAATCATCATTGGTTCCTTCAGTCTTTTTAACATCTGCCTTGGCCGCGTCAGTATCTTCTTCTTCACCACCATTTCCAGATTCTTCAACTTCAGCATTGGTCATCTCTTCATCCTCATCGTTATTTACTTGTTCGTTACCTTGTAAGACCTCATCATCAGTTTCTTCATCATCAGTCATTTCAAGATCGATACTTTTGTCATCATCAGTATCATCTTTCTTCTCATCATCTTCCTCAGAATCAATACAATCAATTTCTTCTTCCTCACTTAGTTCTTCTTCCGAGTATTCACTCTCTTGTTCAGATCCACACTCAAGAATAACCATTTCTTCAGTTGAAACCTTTTCCTCATTGGGAACCCCTAATTTAGTACCAGTTCCTTCACTTGAGGTAGCAAAGACGGCTATGGACTCATCAGGAACCCCTGGTACAATACCAATTCCTTTACTTGAGCCTCCAGTTCCTGGTTGTCTTCTGCTGGGTTTCTTGCTTTCTTTGAGAGCTTACATTGTGTCAGCATCAAGTTGTTCTTCAAGAGTTAAAGATGGAATACCCTTCAGCTTAAGCTTTGAAGTGGCTGGTTTTGACTTTGGAGCACTTGGAGTGTCTTGAATGACTACACTTCTGGTACTTCTACCGCCAGTCTTTTTCTTAGTAGGTTCAGGTACATATTCAGTCATAATCCTTACATGAGTAGCATGGACTTGCCTCGCAACTTCATCTTCTTCAGCTTCAGTTATGTTGATAGATTTACCTAACTCCAAAGCAACGTCTGGATCAGGAATAATGTTATCATCAGTAAAAATTATGACATTCTTCTTCACCACTATTCTACTAGCCGTCCTTTTCTTAGCAGGTTTAGGCTCAGACTCTTCAGATACATCAACAGTTTCCTGAGAGACATCAACAATCTTCTTTCCTTGTGAACCTTTTCATCTGCTCTTCTTGGGGGGAATCTCACCAGTGGAATACTAGATGAACATCTGGTATGACTCTGACTGCTTGATTGCATTATTCAGCATCACATCAGTAATATCAAGTCCATATTCCTGATAGTGTTCTCCTATTCTGACAAACTTGAGTCTGCTTACAATACCATCATCTTTGATTGTATGATAGTGTTGATATTTGAGGTTGGAGAGAGACTTATGTTGTTTGAGAAAATGATTGATGATAACTTTGGTGAATCGGAGGAATGTCATAGTTTTACGTCTTGATTTCTTTTCCTTCCTGTGATCAATCTGGAAAGCAAAGTCTTCCCAAATCAACTCAGGATAGTCGACATTTTCTCTGTAGAACATGCCCCACAGTATGTCAATTCTAGATTTTTTCAGTTTGTCATTGCTTGTTGTCTTTCCAGAGAGACACTTGTTGATAATTGTTGCCAAAGTTCTCCATGGTTGATGCATGTGATCCACAAACATGTTGGTGTGCTTGTATAGTGAACATTTGTAGCCAGGGTCAGCGAGGAAGGTGAGTGTATCATCATCATCTTATACATGTGTAAATTCTTCACCTTCCACTCTTGGACAAATATCCAAAATATTTCTAAAGACTTCAGCATCGACAATGCACTTCTTGTTGGCCAAGAGGAATTCATAAGATTCAGAGTCTTTGACCTTCTTGATTGTGTACCAGAACTGCTGCATAAAGATTTCAGGGACATCTACAGAGATAGTGAATGCCTTGAAGCACGTGGAGTTCTTGATTATATTAATGATCACTTGAAATGTTTCTTCCTTCTGAGGCACAGTAGTTTCCAGTCTAACGTTGGTAGAGCTTATCTTGACTTTTTCTGTAGATGGAACTCATTTCTCATCACGAGCAACAACTTGTTGAGTTTCTTGTGGATTCATGATTCTGCTTAAGAATTAACCAATACAGTTTATAAACACAACAGATATATTTTATTGATTCATTTGGTTATCCTTGAAGATTTGATTGATTTAGAACAATGCTATGATTAGATTTCATGCAAACATGACTGAATTGCTACATTCTATGAATAAGTCAACTAAGGTTAATAGTCAAAGTCAACTGAAAAGGTCAACTAGACAAGTCCAAGAGAACTTAGGACAAACATTCAATCAGAGGGTAAATACAATTCATTCAGTTGAAACACAGATTAAATAAGACATAATAAACAAGTATTACACAAATTTTAAAAAATTTGGGCAGAGTTTCTTTTCATAAAAATTTCATATTTCGCTTGAATTATGTTCCTGTCATGTTTCGCTCAGAACAAGTCATACATGTTTCGCTCAGAATATACAAACATGTTTCGCTCAGAATAAGTCAAATGTATTTCGCTCAGAATAAGCCAAACATGTTTCGCTCAGAATAAGCCAAACATGTTTCGCTCAGAATAAGCCAAACATGTTTTGCTCAGAATAAGCCAAACATGTTTCGCTCAGAATAACCAAACATGTTTCGCTTGAAAACA
Organism: Tanacetum coccineum; assembly: GCA_026074375.1. NCBI lineage: Eukaryota > Viridiplantae > Streptophyta > Magnoliopsida > Asterales > Asteraceae > Tanacetum > Tanacetum coccineum. The sequence goes on along the minus strand of BQNB010029362.1, from coordinate 32,037 downwards.
TGTTTCGCTTCATTCAAGCCAAACATGTTTTACTACATTCAATCCTAACATGTTTTGCTTGTTAAAAATTACTTAACTCAGGTTTTACCCATTAAAAACCTATAAGAATTTCTAACCTTCATCACAAATCAATCAAGAATATCACAAAATCAATAATCACAAGATTAAACAACATTTTAGGCTTGATAAATGCAATTCGAGTGAATTTAAGAGAATACACTCCATAGGGAATCAATTGACATCTTGAAGCATTTAACCAATCTTAAGGGGCACACAATAGTTTTCCAACTCATAATAACATCACACAACTCTTCAAAATACCATATTTTAGAATTTTGAACCTAGGTTACTATGTTTCCAAGAAAATGAGAACCTAAAAGACAAAAAACTGTTTCTAAAGGCATAATTAAGAGACATTGATGCTTACTAACATAAACCCACAAACAAACATACCCAACAATATGTTTCGCCAAATTCATACACACAAAATTCAATAAACCTCACACATATGTTAGAGATATCTAAAACTGTTTCTCACACATATTAGACGCACCCTAACAAACAAAACCCCTAAATTAATTAGCAAAAATTTCAACTTTTAACTTATGAACCCTAACTCGTATGTTATTGATTTTTGAGTGATAAAAGGAGTTTTAACATTATTCGTTTTACCAACATGACGAGGAATGAATTTCGAACGAGTAGAAGTGTACCTTTGTCCTTAAAAACGAGTTTTGATTTTTATTTTGAATCGAGTGAAATGTGACGAGAGTATTTGGGGGTGTTTGGAATTTTAATAAGTGTGAGTGAGAGCGAAATGTGTTTTAAATGAATATAACCGGCCATGTTTCTAGAAATGGCAAGAATGGCCCTTGTTGTTTATATCCGTTTCTATTTTCATTTTAAACTTATAACTAAGTCTAAACTAATTATGGAAATGGCATATTAAGCCCCTAAAGTTGTAAGCTTAGATCTTAAGTCCTAGATTTTGCCATTTAGACCCTAAAAGTTAAAACCAATAACATCTTAAGTCCTTTTTGGGTTAAAACTGATATTTTTCGTTATAGTTAAAAACCTTTTTTCCTTTTATTCTGAGATGACTTTTTGAAAGATCATTTTTGAAAGAATTTGACTATTTCTCCCCCTCAAATAATGTCCCATTTTCTATTTAAAGAGTTGTAGACATTGTGTGAGTGATAGAAAATTCTTTAAAAAGCTTTTTTTTGATGAGAAACTGATATATTTAATTATTTTTCAAAAACAACACAAATAAAAACAAGATTTCTCTTGTTTTACATAAATAAATGCACTGACACGTACACTTATATGATTAGATAGCACGGGTTGTGTTGCAAAGTAAACACAAGCCTTTGAATGAATATGAAATAATTCATTTCTAAGAAAAAATTAATTTCCAGTTGTGAGGTCAAGTTTTCTTTTTGGCGAAATACTCGCCTTTAAGTTAAAGACCGGGTTGCTATCTGAAATAATAGCAAGCCATATGACATGTTTTGAAAACAATTTGAACTTTTGCTCGAACTTCATTTACAGCCTCGTATCATTATTGAATGACATTTCTAAGGCCGTAAATATTATCGATTTTCAAAAGACATTTCATGAACACCATATTTTTATATTTTCTGATTTTTTAATTTTGTATTTTCTCTTTATGGTTTTATATTTTTATGTTTTATTTTTGAAAAGTTTATATAAAATGAAAAATCTTTTTGGGTTTTTCTAGTTTTCTTATATACATATGATATAGAGGATATGTACAGAGTTTACCACCATTACTCTTCCTTTTCGTCTGCCAGCTTTTTCCAAGTCTCAGGAGACATAGTTCTCATACCAAGCTTGTTGATGAGAAAGTCAAGTCGTTCTCATGCTAAAGGCTTAGTGAAAATGTCTGCCAACTGATACTCTGTTCTGAAAAAATGCATCTCAACCACCCTGTTCTCCACTTGCTCCTTGATAAAGTGATGTCTGATGTCTATATGCTTGGATCAAGAGTGTTGGACGTTGTTGCAACATAAAGCAATGGCACTTTTGTTATTGCAGTACAAAGGTATCTTGTTGAACACAAGGCCATAGTCAGTTAATTGTGATCGCATCCAAAGTATTTGAGCACAACATCCTGACAAGGCAATGCATTTAGCTTTTGTACTAGATATGGCGGTGCTCTTTTGTTTCTTTGACGACCAACTCACCAATCTATCATCTAATAGCTGCATACTTCCAGACGTACTTTTTCGAGTATCTTGGCAACCCGCATGGTCAGCATCTGCAAAAGCTGTTAGAGCAATGCAAGAATCCTTCGAATACTACAGACTCATATTTATAGTTCCTCTTAGGTATCAAAAAATTCGCTTAACCGCATGTATGTGCTTTTCGATAGGCTTTGCCTGATACTGGGCATACATGCACACAACAAATACAAGGTCTGGTCTACTGGATGTGAGATACATAAGGGTGCCAATCATTCCATGATAACGTGTAAGATCAACGGCTTTCCCTTGTGGATCTTCATCCAGTTTAGATTTCTCTACCATTAGAGTATCCATTGGGTTACAGGTTTCCATACCATACTTTTTAAGTGATTCAAGAGAATATTTGGATTGGTTTAAAATGATGCCTCTAGGACTCTTAGAAATATGTAGTCCTAAGAAAAATGATAGTTTGACCATCATCGACATCTTGAATTTTGAACACATAATTTTAGAAAATGATTCACAAAGATCAGGTTTAGTAGAGGCAAAAATAATATCATCGACATAAATTTGTACCAGTAATATGTCTTTGCCCTCTCTCCTGATGAATAATATAGGATCAACAATGCCTTTTGAGAACTTCTAGGAGAGTAGAAATGACGAGATCATATCATACCAAGCCCGTGGAGCTTGTTTTAGGCCGTAAAAGGCTTTCTTAAGCTTATACACATGGTTGGGATTATCTGGATCTACAAACTCGTCCAGTTAACTAACGTAGACCTCCTCACGCAGTATGCCATTCAAAAACGCGGTCTTCATATCGGTTTGGTAGACAACCATGTTCATATGAGCAGCGAATGCAATAAAGATGCAGACGGCCTTAAGTTGAGAAACTGGAGCAAAAGATTCCTCAAACTCTATGCCTTCTTCATGACGATATCCCCTCGCTACCAAACAAGCCTTATTTTTCAACACACCTCCCAGTTCGTCTAATTTCACCTTGTATATCTACTTCAAGGTAATAATCATAACACGATCCGGACGATGTATCAGCTCTCAAACTTCAAGATGTTCAAACTCGTTGAGTTCTTCTTGCATGGCTTCAATCCAATAGGATTCCGTCAGTGCTTCTTTATAACTCTTAGGTTCAACGGAAGAAAGAAAAGCATCGAAATAGCAGAATAGGGCTTCATCTTGTAGTTGATGTCGAGTGGAAACCGGTCTAGAAGGATCGTCAATCACATTATCAATCGGGTGATCTTTTCAACATCGAGAGGAATGACTAGAGATGGTGTTTGTTTATTTATTTGTGAGGTACTTGTAGATGGTACATATTGATCAATTGTAGTTGAGGAAGGTGAACCGGTTGAAATAGTAAGTTCTAGAGCAATGACTGCAGGAACTTAAGGATCAACACATGGTAGAGGATTAAGGTACTCATCAAACATTGATTGAAACAAAATTTCCCAACCGTTCTTTATTGGTGGAACATACGGAGTTGAAGAAGGAATGTTTTGCACGAGTTATGAACTGATTGTTGCAGGAGTCAAAAGTTTAGGCTTGGGTCTTACATGAATTGTTCAGAAGTCATTGCTATCAACTCATAAAAATTAACATGAATAGTTTCAATAATCATTCGGGTCCTTTTGTTGTAGATCCGGAATGCTTTCTTTGCGGGAGTGTAACCAACAAAAATTCTTATATCAGCTTTAGGTTTTAACTTACCAAGGTCTTCACCGTCATTAGTGGGATATCAGAGAGTACCAAAGACATGAAGATAGGATAAGTCAGGTTTTCTATCATAGAGAAGTTCATACGGTGTTTTGTTGTAACGTTTTTGGATTAATGATCTGTTTTGAGTATAACAAGCTGTCACGAATGCTTTTGCCCAAAAAAATAACAGAGCCTTTAAAAAGATCAACATGGTGCAGGCAACTTCTACTAAAGTACAGTTCAGTCTTTTGACAACTCCATTCTGTTGTGGGGTGCAAGCAACAGATGTTTGGTGTGAGATTCTGACTTCTTCATAGTAAGCTTTCAGTGTCTGATTGACAAATTTTGTGCCATTATCAGTCCTGATGTTACGAACGGTCTCATTCAGACGAACTTGAATCATTTTGAGGAATTTGATCATGAACTCTGGAACTTCATCCTTTGATCATAGAAATTTCACCCATGTAAACCGAGAATGCTATCACTGGTTATCTCATTATCTGGAAAATCCACAATATGTGTTTGTTAAGAATATGACATCTCTTGCACATCCTGATTAATCATATCATTCAGATAGGTATCAGAGTATGGTATATCAGAGAGGAAATCTGAATCACAGCTTGAAAGATTTACCATCAGAACTGCTTTAGCCGAGGATATATCATCACAATTCGAGTTATAAGCATCCAAGTCTTCAGTCTAAAAGGCTGAATTCTGAGGGATTGTCTATTGAACAACTTGAACTTCTGTTATTCCCGGGTCTGCTATGAATACAAGTTATTCTTTATCCAATATCTAACCAGCTTCTTGTGCTTCGGCTAACATCAACTTCTTCTTAAACCATGTAGAACTTCTTGGCCTCTTTGGTTGAGTGCAATGTTTCGCCATATGTCTTTCCCCCAGACAGTTATAAGACTTCACAATCTTTGGTTGACCAGCTGCATAGTTTCCCCTTGAGGTTGTAGCAATTCCTCAGTTTCCAGTGCTAGCAAAACTCTAAGTTTGTCTTCCTTAAAGTTGTTGAACTGTGACTCTTTCATCTTGAATGGTTGCCTGATTTCTGGGATTGGAAGACGTTCAGAGTTAATTATTTGAAGGTAGAAACCTTGATGCCATAGCAGATAGGAATGTCATTGATTTGTTGATGCAGTCAATCGGATCTTCTCCTTGCTGAAATGTAGGAACAACGAGACCAGAGTCCAATTGAGGAAATTTAGCTTGAGATTGGAGTGTCACTAGCGGAGATATGAATGGTTGCGGAGAAACTGATTGTAGTTATAGATTGATTGGAGTGTGATGGTGTTGATGATGAATAGGTACTACATAAACTGGTGTGAATTGTTGAGGAGGTGGATACATTAAAGAACCTGAATGGTGTAGAGACTGAGAGGGACTGTATAGAGTTTAAGAGTTGGCTACCACTGTAAGAGGATCCGGATATCTTTCACGCATGATATGTACTTCATTAGCATGTCGTTCATGTTGACTGAGGTATGCATACAACTAATCATAGTTGGTGGTATACAAACTCTTTGTTAACTTCACATTAGTGACAAACTTGCTCTATTCCGATGGAAGAGCATTCAGAAACTTGGTATTGACTTGAGCTTGCTGCATAGTCATGCCAATAGTATGAATGTCATTGATCAGCCGAGAGAATCTCTAGTAATACTCATCCGATGTTTCAACTTGAACATAAGCAAACTTATCAAACAAGTTGTACAATCTGCATTCACGTTCTTGATATGATAATTCAGTGCCTTTCATTAGTAGCTTGACTCTATCCCAAATATCCTTAGTTGCCTCTTGATGATTTACAAGTGCATACACATCGGGTGGAAGAATGTGAAGAATGATTGATGACATTAAATAACGTCTATTTTATAGCATCATTTATCCCATATATTTAACCCATTTTGTATAATTATTGCAAAGAATTGTTGCTTAATCATTTATATTTCAGAATTACAGTAATTATGGAGTACTTGGTGAATATTAGCAAAAGCCGCGCATTCTGGAGCTTAAACAAAGATATTTTGAAGATTACTATTCTGACTACCAATACGCCGTATCCATCAAGGAAGATATGGCGTATCCGTGCTTGCACTCACCAAAGATCACAAAGGAAACAAGCTCAATACGCCGTATCCAGAGAAGCACAATATGCCGTATTCAAGATATAGTATGTGAATATTCTGGAAGATATCAAACGTGGTCCCTACTCCAAGAAACTCCAATACGCCGTATCCAATCCCTTGGATACGCCGTATCGAACCGACTTCCAAACCCTATAAATACAAAACTCAAAAACGAGTTTTAAGTGTGCTAAATCATATTCTCGATACCTAAACCACAAAAGTTGATTTTCAAAGGAGAAAAAGAGCAGAAGAGGTCTTGCAACGCATTCCAATCCATAGAAGACAACGTGTAATTTCTTATACTTTTGTAATCGTTCAGTTTTTGGTATCATTCGTTAACTCGGTTAGTTTACCTTGGCTAAAACAATTACTCTTGTATTAATTATGATGTTTGAAGGCTAATACCTTCGGGTATTAGCCATTATTATGAAGATCTGAATGTTTGGTTTTGTTTATATCTCGATTGCTTAATTTATCGTTGAATGCTTGTTTATGTTTATCAATTCATACTTGTTTACGTGCTTTTGTATGCGACCTATCATTCAACTGGATCTAGTGATACGGACCAAGTAATCTAGATGCCGGGATAGCTCTCCATATAGTGATTTATACATCTAGAATCATAGGATCACAAATATTGTCCTTCTAAAATCGTGCTAAGGATACGCTTCTGGCTTAACTAGTTAACGGAAATTGCCTTTGGTTTATTGAACATGTTGACTAGTAGGTGAATCTAGATAATTCAACAAGTAATGTTCTGATTCCATTGGATAGTTAGACAAGTAGACTACTAGAGTATAAATTACCATTAAGCAGTAAGTGGGTAAAGTCTCTATGACTTAGGGTTTAACAAGATTACCATTGCCTTAATCCCTAAGATATATTATAATCAGCAAATAAGGATGCTTTATACGGATGCTTTAATTATGACAGAATTAATGTGTCTAGGTCTTAGGATGAAGTCCTGCCTAAGTCTAAGAATGATATGCCTCTTCGAGATAAGTAATCATTGCACTGAATAAACAAACCAACGTTCTAATCGGATTAATGATGGCTAATACAATTTTCTATCATAAGGCTTGACCGTTCTTTTATCTTTTGTTAATTTGCTTGCGTAGGTTAAAGTGTCTTGAATTGATTGTAGTCACCAACCAAACCTATGTCAGTCTCTCAGGCTGAAACCCCCCTTTTTACCTGTTAGAATTAGGATTAGAACTAACATAGGATTAACATAGGTTTGAATTAGATTAGAATTAACATAGATTAGATAACCAAAATATAAATAAATTGAGAGATTTAACCTCGCTTCAAGTGTTCGACACCCTACTTACCATGAATATACCACCGACCGGGTACACTGCCAGTTAAAGTGTTGTTTTTGGTTAAGTCGGCAAAATATAAATTTAAAACTTGAACTATCATAAATAAACACCACACAACGACACATCATGTTTTTGGCGCCGCTGTCGAGGAGTGAAAATTAATCTTTATTTTTATTTTATGTTTTGGTTTTTAACATTAGATCTAACCCTTAGGAGTAGTGTTAATTAGATTAGTGTATATTCTTGTATATTCTGTATATTTTGTATATTTGTTAGTTTAATTGTTTGCATGTATATTTGTGTGTTTAATTTAATTGTTTTCATAATACACTGTTCTGGTCGATAACTCGATACGGCGTATCCACTTCCATTGGATACGACGTATCCAACTTTCTGTCTAATACAGCGTATTCATTCAATCGATTAATACGGCTTATTCACTTCTATTGAATACGGCATATTGATCAACTAAAACAGAATCAAAATCCTAAGTTTTTATATATCTAATTTTCGTGCTAATTTTTTTTCTATCTTTCTTCAGAGCAAATCCTGATGATATTTTTACCCTTGTTATAAGAAATTCTTATCAAAGCTAGTAGATTGAAGACGTGATGGCGGATAAGGGAAAGAAGTCAAGTATGGAAACATTTGCGCCTAATGACAAAGCAGATTATATTCCGGGATTACAAGTATTACAGTTAATGGGAAAATGCTTATGAGCTAAAAGGAAAATTCTTGGATGATCTGCACAACAATGCTTTTAGTGGAATAAACAGGAAGGACGCAGTTGAGAATATTGAATACTACCTAAAAATTATTGACCCAATGAGGTTACCCAATGTAGATTATGATAAATTGAGGATTGTTGTTTTCCCAATCTCATTGGCTGGAGGTGCACGAAGATGGTTTGATAGAACCAGAGAATCAATCACTTGTTGGGTCGACTTAACTGCATTTTTTTTTAGAAAATACTACCCGCCTTCTCGCATCAAGGGAAATAACAATCCCATAATAAAATGGGACCCAGCTAAACCAAGATTCGAAGGCTGGTTGGCCACAAAGTTCGTAAACTATAAAATGATGCATATATTCACCAAAGGAGCTTTGTGAGATTACTGGAAAATAGGTGGTGATGAAATTGAGGTATCTGATGATGAATCTTCTGATCTTGAAGAATATTAGAGTGATAAGGAAGAAACCGCCGAAATTTTTAAGATAGAAACTGATATTTTTGACTACGAGACCCTTCTCTGTTTGACATTTAATGAATGTAATTACCTTCTCAAAGTAGATCCAGACTTACTTAAAAAGGATATTATGGGGTTTAAAACCTATGAAGATTACAAAGACGATTGGATCTACGAATGGAACGAGAATGTACCATGGGTATATGACAAGCCATGGCTTGATAATGGAATATGGAAGGAACCGAAACCAGTCGAACATACTTGCAAGCCTTTCAACTATAAAACTGGATGTTCGGAATGGCCAACCTGTAGTTGGAGAGAGGATGGTTATTGTAATGGAGGAAATTTGCCCGGTGCTTACCATATTGGAAACTCGCTCCATTACCAAGACCTTGAATGGTACGAGGCTTTAGAAGATAGCGAACTAAAAGATGAAGCTTTGCGTAATAAAGCTATCATGGAGGGCTTGATCAGTGATGATGAATCAAGCAATGATTGTTGGAAAAGATGGAAGAGCCATGAGATTTACTACCACAATTATGATGAAGGGGAATATAAAAACGAAACTCATGAAGAAGAACATGAGTTATGTGGTATCGAAACTCACCAGGTGCCGGTCTGCCAAATAAAAAGATACAAGATGATCAAATATTCATTCAATGATGAAGAGGAATATGTTGCTGTAAAAGAAGATGAATACGACGATCTTACAATCACAAGTGAAGAGGCGTGCCGAGCTTACTAAGAAATCTTTCGGATGATGGACGAAGGATGGATGGTTATGCGCACCAAGTGAGAAGCTGAAGACAAGTCTAACTTATAGACTTCACTGTAAACAAAAGTGCTTCCCGAGAGACAACCCGGATTGTTATTTAATTTTATCGAGTCTGTCTTCCCAGACATCAATACGGCATATCCGCTTCATACCATACGACGTATTGATTGTCTGGATGTTACCAGTCTTTACTTTTTATGCACTTTAAAAATATTATTGTCAGTTCTGGCAATATGGCGTATTCATGCACATGATTCGGCGTATTCACCAAAACTGACCCGTATTTAGTTTGTTTAGTTTAGTTTAAATTAACAGTAGGTACCAAGAAAGGAATACACATTTTTTCTTATATTTTATACAGGACCTTGGAAGCAAAGAATATCGACAAATATTGGTGAAGAATTTACAAATATGGAGATCTTAAAGTGTTGGAGTCTTGAAACTTCAAGGCGGCTGTTCAACACAATCTTGCTAATAAACTCAACATGGAGAATCTACCGAGCAAATATCAAGGGAGTTTCTCATTTTAATTCTTTTTAATTCCCGAATTTAATGTTTTATCTATACAACGAGGACGTTGTATAAATCAAGTAGGGGGATGGGAATTAGAATGTTTACTTGTTCTAATTTTCACACTAAAATGCTTAAATTATGCTCAAATTTAATTTTTTTTCAAGCATGCTTTTGTTAAATTACTTGATACATAACCCGCACACAATAACCCTTGTTAGATATTGTGAGGATTTAACCTATCCGTTTCTAAATGTTTACCCAAATTCCACAATATATGAGTATGCCGGTGATGTTGTAGACTTTAGAACTTTGCTTGGTATATCTATTCGAGACCGCAATAATGAGTACTACGGATTTAGATGGAGTAACTTGTTTAAATTGGTAAATTTTAAGATTACACCGAAATCGTCTTTACATGTTGCTTATTAACTAACTACACTGGTTAGTTAACCCCCATATAAACCCTTTGTTTACTCTCATTTTAAGAGTAAGATACCCCTAGAACAACCCGTAGAGCCAATCCTTTAGGAACTACACAAATTATTTGTTTCGTTACACCTTTACACCTTAGCCTACCCTATTAGATTAAGTTTATTTTACAGTTGCTAGTTGCTTAAAGTGTAAAGTTTGTATTTCTCGAGTCTTGTGTCTATTTTGGTACAGTTGAAAGAAATTTGCACATCGCAAATGGGAATGTATATTATAGTCAAAACTCATGTATTTTTACTACCATCGCAATTAATGGTACGTCCGAAGCATAAAGGAATTACCAAAGGAATTATCCGGAATTATTATGATCGTGAAAATGGTGAAACTACACCAAGTTTCGTAGTATAGTATTCAAAAAAATAAAAAAAATAAAAAAAATTAGAAAAATCGCAATAAAAAGAGAAGGAAAGTTTGAAGATAATCGTTTTGCAACTACCGAAGGAATCACACGAAGGATCGATTATTCGTTGATACAAATCGATGATGTAGAATATTGTATAAAGTGGATGATATCGCCACTTGCCTTGTAAAGTATGTAAAGTATGGGATGCTTGGGGAGTTAACCGTTATAGGAACGCCAACTTAGGTTGTTGTTTTTTTATCTATGATCAAGACGTTGTAAATAGTTGTGTCTTTATCATGGTAACGGTCGGGAAAAAGTATCTACCAACTTTTATTTTAGACTTAATCTATTTGTTTTGTAATTTTTATTTAACAACAATTTATTTCACTTTCCTAATCATTAACCATGGGTTTTACACGAATGAGGATGTGATCGAGCATGCATGTATATTCCGTCGTTATGGCCATGTATGCATGTATCAGCTGCCATGTTGGTTTATTACTATTGGTGAAAGTTACAAGATTCATACCCTATATTACTCTACTATTCCTACTCTTTAGCTTATTCAAGGTGGGAGTGAACAATCACATGTGTCTATCCCGTCGTTACGGGTGTGTATGTGTGGTCTTTGTCGCCCTCCTGGAATATTGGTATCGATAAAGGTTAGTTAGAGTAATCAACCCTAAGCCTTCTCATATAAACCCATATTTACCTTTTTAAACTTGTTACTCCTTAGCTTTAGCGGTGGATATGTGTATCCTTGCCAAGCTTATGATATAATACTCGTCACGACCGAGCAATTGAGCGAATTAGTTACATGTTACCACATAGATTAGTTGAGTGATTTGAGTGTTTTCATCTTCCTATTTCGTGAGGTGTTTGGTTGTGTACTTGTAATAGATCAAATAAATGCTTAACGGAAAATATCTTTAGGGATACATTTTTATAAACTTCTAAAGGCTACTTGAGGACATGTAGGATTCAAGTGAGGAGATATTTGATGACATCAAATAACATCTATTTTATAGCATCATTTATCCTATGTATTTAACCCATTTTGTATAATTATTGCAAAGAATTGTTACTTAATCATTTATATTTAAGAATTGAAATAATTATGGAGTACTTGGTGAATATTAGCAAAAGGCGCACATTCTGGAGCTTAAACGAAGATATTTTGAATATTACTATTCTAACTACCAATACGCCGTATCTATCAAGGAAGATACGGCGTATCCGTGTCTGCACTCACCAAAGACTACAAAGAAAACAAGCTCAATACGCCGTATCCAGAGAAGCTCAATACGCCGTATTCAAGATATAGTATGTGAAGATTTTGGAAGATATCAAACGTGGTCTCTAGTCCAAGAAACTTTAATACGCCGTATCCAATCCCTTGGATACACCGTATCGAACCGACTCCTAGACCTTATGAATACAAAACTCAAAAACGAGTTTTAAGTGTGCTAAATCATATTCTTGATACCTAAACCATAAAAGTTGATTTTCAAAGGAGAAAAAGAGCAGAAGAGGTCTTGCAACGCATTCCAATCCATAGAATACAACATGTAATTTCTTATACTTTTGTAATCGTTCAGTTTTTGATATCATTCGTTAACTCGGTTAGTTTACCTTAGCTAAAACAATTACTCTTGTATTAATGATGATGTATGAAGGCTAATACCTTTGGGTATTAGCCGTTATTATGAAGATCTGAATGTTTGGTTTTGTTTATATCTCGATTGCTTTTATCGTTGAATGCTTGTTTATGTTTATCAATTCATATTTGTTTACGTGATTTTGTATGCGATCTATCATTCAACTGGATCTAGTGATACGGTCCAAGTAATCTAGATGTCGGGATAGCTCTCCATATAGTAATTTATACATCTAGAATCATAGGATCACAAGCATTGTCCTTCTAAAATCATGCTAAGGATACGCTTCTGGCTTAACTAGTTAACGAAAACTGCCTTTGGTTTATTTAACATGTTGACTAGTAGGTGAATCTAGATAATTCAACAAGTAATGTTATAATTCCATTGGATAGTTGGACAAGTGGACTACTAGAGTATAAATTGCCATTAAGCAGTAAGTGGGTAAAGTCTCTATGAGCTAGGGTTTAACAAGATCACCATTGCTTTAATCCCTAAGATAGATTATAATCAGCAAATAAGGATGCTTTATACGGATGCTTTAATTGTGACAGAATTAATGTGTCTAGGTCTTAGGATGAAGTCCCGCCTAAGTCTAAGAATGATATGTCTCTTCGAGATAAGTCATCATTGTACTGAATAAACAAACCAACGTTTTAATCAGATTAATGATGGCTAATAAAGTTTTCTATCATAAGGCTTGACCATTCTTTCATCTTTTGTTAATTTGTTTGCGTGGGTTTAAGTGTCTTGAATTGATTGTAGTCACCAACTAAACCTGTGCTAGTCTCTCAGGCTAAAACCCCCCTTTTTACTTGTTAGATTTAGGATTAGAACTAACATAGGATTAGCATAGATTTGACTTAGATTAGAATTAACATAGATTAGATACCAAAATATAAATAAATTGAGAGATTTAACCTTGCTTCAAGTGTTCGACACCCTACTTACTACGAATCTACCACCGACCGGGTACACTTCCCGTTAAAGTGTTGCTTTGGTTAAGTCGACAAAATATAAATTTAAAACTTGAACTATCATAAATAAACACCACACAATGACACATCAATGATATTTGTTGCTTGAACATCACAGTCATCTTGAAGTTGTTGTGCTTCAGTGAGTTTAGAGTATTTCTTAAGTCGAGTCTGCCTAATTTCTTCAACAGTTAGGTAGACCAGTGGACCATTGTCGATTGAATCAAGCATCATCCTACCGTTTTTATTCCCTTTGATGAATAGACGTATACGACTTGCCCATGAATCGTACATTAACTTTTCAAGCATTGGAGGATGGTTTTTAGCTCCAGCAACAATTATGTATTCTGCTAAAGTAGTCATCTTGCTTCAATTGAAAAGTGAAATGATTAAATATTGATCGAACAGTGATAAAGGAGGATTGTGTTAAGAGATGTTGTTGTAGGTGTTTAAAATTGATATTCCAAGAGATTTTACAAATCTTTACTAAAACTGAGAAATCAAAATATTTCACGGGATTTTACAAAGTAAGACAAACTGTAGAAAATTAAATCTTTTTGTGATTGTTGTAATGTTTTGCTAGGAATATAAAAATAGTAATGTTTCGCTTGTAATGTTTCGCTTGGAATATGACAATGTAATGTTTCGCTTGAAATATGAAAACTGGGCAGAGTTTCATTTTGCACAACTACGTATTTTGCTTGAATTAACAACCTGTCATAAATCGCTTGCTAACATAAATCGCTTGCTAACATATTTCGCTTGCTAACATATTTTGCCTGAGACATATTTCGCTTGACCTATGAAAAATTAAGTAGAGTTTTGTTTCCTAGAAATGACATAAATCGCTTGAAATCAACCTGTCATAAATCGCTTAAAACATATTTCGCTTAGTTTCATAAATCGCTAGCTTCAAACATCTTTGGCTATCATCATAAACATGTTTCACTGGCTTAAAAAAGTACCTTTTCATAAAAAAATCACCAAAAACTCACCCTTTTGAAGTTTTACCTTGATTTTTTATTGCACAACTAGTTATCTTAGACCTAGATCTTGCTTAAAAACATAAACTTATACACTTTTAAACACAAAAATCTGGGCTGTGATTTTCAAGTGACGAATCAAAAAAGACAACTAAAACCAACAATATAAACAATATATAAACGAACATAAACTCACGATATCACCCCATGGCGACTGATACCAATTATAGATGTATCAAATCACTTAACAAATGAGCAAAAGAAAGTTTAGAGAGAGAAAGTGAGTTGAAACACTTAGTGAGAAAAAGGAAGGAAAAATGTATTATGAAAGAACCAAATAAAGAACCAACCCTCTTCAAGGTGTGAAGAGGGGTATTTATACCTATACTAGGCCGGTCACACATAAGGGAGTCTTATGTTGACCCGGTTAGCTTGGTAAGTTTCCAAATATTATGCTACGAGCTATACTATGATATATTGGTAGTGACCGAGTATTTTCTTGATTTCTAACAATCTTCCCCTAAGGGATGTCACTCCAATTTACAAAAACTTAAGCTATACATTCTATAAATGTCTTTAATCTTTTCTCGTAGTCTTATTTTCTTGATCTTTATCTTGTGAATCTTGATGTAGTAATCTTTAGACTTTTAGGCTTTAGCTTATGTGACAACCATGACTTGAGCAGGTTAGTCAAACCGTTAGTGTTGACTTATGTGTCTGTTGCAAAGTATGGTTTATGTGATTCTATGTGATTTTATGTGATTTTATGTGTTTATGAGGTATTGGTAACCAATCTATTGAGTGTGATCATCTCAATGAGATTAGAATGATGGGAAAATTTGTTGAGTTCATTTCGTTCATTTTTAATGACAAAGAAATGATTGTTGATAATTGAGCGTTTGCAAGTTAATTGTGTAAGTAAATATATACGTATACGTATTTTGTGTTAGTTATCTAAGATAGGTTTAGCGTTTAAGTGTTAGATTAAGAAAATGTAAAATTTCTATTTTTAGAAAGTTAGGTTGGAAATGAAAAGTTATTTTTAGAAAGGTAGTAAACTGCGTTTATGCAAAAAGGTATAGTCAAATTAATTAAGGTTTTTATAAAAACTTAAGGTTTTAATTATAAATATATAATTAAAATAAAAAAATAAAAAATATATATATATACATATTAATTCGGACGAGTAGAGAAAAAGAAAAAAAAAAGAAAAGAAAAAGAGTTAAAATACTAATCCTAATTAGACTTAAACTATAATTCTCAAGCTGCACCATATATATATAAACTAGAATCCAAACCTCCATACTTGGTTCGGGACCGGCCATAGAAAAAAGGAAGAGGAAGACGAAATTTTTGGGTTTCGTTTCAGGTTACGATCGATCTTTCAATTATAGTTTTGTTTTTAATTCTAGTAACTTAGTTTCTCTTATTTTTTAAGGATTAGGGTTTAAATTTAGTTTTATAAATTAGGGTTTGTAATATCCAGAAAGTTTAAGATATAATAATGTTAGTTAAGCATTAAATTAATTAAATTGGTGATACGAACATGTATTAGGGCTTAGATCACCCGAACTAGTTATAAGATTCACTACAGAAAGTTAGGCAGTTTTGTAACGAGCATAAATCAGTCATAAAAGATCAAATAAATAATTTACAAATTATGTATATAACTCTGCGATTCTACTTTCTAGAAACGTCGGCTATAGTTTTTGGTCGGAAGTGGGTCAAATGGTCATTACAAAATCAGTGTGTAAAACAGTGACGAATTTCAATTTTGGTTTTGATTTTTCTAAAACTACTTAGACACTGAGTTAGAGGCTCTAAGTCACGTGGAAGTTAGTTCATATATTTTTTGTAATCTTTGAATTTTGGCTAAGGTCATAGTGGGGTCTAAGTTGGGTAATTAATGCCATACTTTTAGAAGGTCAGATTCTGGATGAATTTTAACTCATTGGATAATGAATTTCTAAGGGGGCTATTTATAAAAGGGTTAGTGAACTTTGGGAGAGCTATGGAGGTTCAATAGGAATATATGTAGCATGGTGAATTTTGGTTGGAACTTATGGGAGAGTTAAGTATGCGTTTAGGGCGCGCATGTAAGAGTAAAATTCTACTTAAAATCAGAAAGTTTAAGGAGTAGCATTTAAGTATAAATGAAATATGTAAGAATGGGTAAAGGTTTTAATGATATAGGATTGATAGGATATCCTATATCCATCCAAAGTTATAGGTTTACTCATATTGGGTTGAATGTAAATGATGGTAGTAATAATGTGTTAATTGTTTTAGTTTGTTCTTGAGATTTTGTGAGTTTGGTTGAATTTTTGTAAAGTAAGCATCAGGTGAGTTTCATAGCCCATTTTATTATTGTTTATTGGGGTGAAAATGTGCTATGTGTAAATTGTTTTAGTTGCAGGATTATTTGCTACGTGTTATTGTTTCGTGATTTGTTCAGGTTTGATGTGGTCCTTTACTATCAACTCAATCCAACTGAAGGGTGAAATAATACTACTGATTGGTGTGATACGTCATGGCTTAGTGATCTATTGGAGTAGTTTGTGATGTGATTAGTACGGATGGGTGTGGTCTTTATACTCAATCAAATCACTGAAGGGTTGAAATAATTTATACATTGATGTGTGTCCAGGCCTAAGTACTAAGTTCCAGCTGGTAGTTTTAGGTGTGTAAGTGACATATGGATCGGGTGTAAGTTCTACCTAGTTGTGAAATAGATCGGGGGTAAGTTCCTACCTTGGTTGTTGAAATGGATCGGGGGGTAAACGTTCCTACTCGTATGTGGATTGCATGTTAGCATAAGTTCAATTAATTTGATAATTTTCTTATATTGTTTTGATAATCGAGAATTGGTTGAAAAGTTATATGTGATTTTAAACTATGGACTCTCACCAACTTTGTGTTGCCGTTTAAGCATCATTTTCAGGGTGGATGATGGAATAAGATTGAAAGAGGGCCTTAGTAGAGACATCGGACGTCATGAAGATTTCTGGTTTTTTATGTTTGAATTTTGCATTGTTTGAATATGAAGATTGTTGCATGTCTTTCTATTGGCGAGAACTTTCGTTTCATTGATAAAGTCGCCTTTTGGATTTTTGGTTAGGGTTTAGGTATTGTTATGACACAATGTGTCTTTGCTTTACTTTAGCTTTCATTTTAGTATTCTTTATAGAGACACCGTGTGTTGTGATGATATTTTTTTGTTTACGCTGCGTTCCGCCCTTGGCGGGGGTCTGTGACAGATTGGTATCAGAGCTGAGGTTATAGAGAACTAGGTGTTGAGCCTAGGAATATAGCTTAAGGGTCCATCTATAGATGCTTTTAGGGTTATGAGTAAGTCTATACTAAATCTGCTTTATTTTCCAAGTTTTATAAAAGATACTTTATATGTATACTATATATATATATATATATATATATATATATATAAGTTGAAATTTTCTTTGATATTTTGAGATCTGTGTCCTGATACAATCTATGTATGTGATCTATTGTATTATGTCTCCCTCTATTCGTAGAAAATATCGTGCTTCAGTGGCTTTTGCAACTGGGTGTAGGAGGATTAACAAATCAGTGGGGTAACGCAAGATTCGAGTTACCATTGCTATGTGTGTAACGTTGAAGAAAGATGGACGTTGAAAGGGGATGATGGAAAAACAATCCAGGAGTTTGAAACGAAGATATTTGCCAAGGTGGCTAATCCACCAGAGTTCGGGTACATATCAAGGTTACGAAACGTCAGAACAAGTGTCAGTGGAACGACCAAGGGAAACGCGACTGTACGAATTTTGTAAATCATCCACATTACAGCTAGGAGTCACAGGATGAGTTTGACCACATTGACATTCAGTCATGTCGGGTAACAGACTGATGGTTAGTAGAGGACGAGGATGAGTTGAAAGGGATATGAAGTGGGATTCAGACCATGAGTACTGCAAGTGGATGCTGTGTGGGAGAAGACCACTAAAGATGATCGTGATGTGCGTTCTTATCCCACTTCCATGGTGTTTATTCTAGTAGTTGTTATGTTTTTTAGCTTGGTTTTCTGGTTTTCTTTCGGCGTTTGGAGCCATGTTAGGAGCTGTTTTTCGGCTGTTGATTTTAAATATTAATGATAAAAGTGATTATTAGGATTATTCTTTGTGTTATTGTCGCTTGGTTTTAAATTATCTGCAGGTGCTATGTGGTGATATATTAATTGTAGAGTATCTTTATAGGAGGGGTACAAATGTGACAAGGGGGCAATCTAATAATTATGGTGGCAACATAATTTTACATGCGCCAGACCAGGTGGATTGCAAGTATGATTCAAGGATTATTGTTGATGTGCTGTATTGTATGCATATGGTTATTGATTGGTATGATTGAGATTTGATCCGTATTATATACGTTAATGAATATAATTTTTATATTTATAGAAAATGGTCCAAAACGCGAAGTGGTCTAGCAGGTAGCAACAACATCGAGAACCCGACGTGCTACTGTCATGTCAGCACAAAAAGCCATCATCATTCAAGTACGCTAACAATGCGAACAAGTGATATTGTAATAACGGTGGTGGAAATGGAACTGATGGGAACAACGGTGCTCTTTTCAGATATTCAATCATTGCAATCCAAGTAGTGATGGGAAAGGTGGTGCATGGCGTTATGTTGGATCGAGAAAATGGAAAATGTAATTGATAACAGTGGGTGTGCCGAGAACCAAAAAGTGAGATATATACCAGCTCACTAGTAAATAAGGCCTTGACTTGGATGGAAACACCCAAGTTAAGAAAGATGGACATGTAGTTGAATGGCTTTATCATGGAACGATTTTAAAGCATTAATGATTGAAGAATTTCTGCCAAGTAATAGAAATGAAAAGTTGGAGAATGAGTTCTGGGAATTCAAGATGGTGGGAGCTATTCATGCTGCTACACAGATAGTTTTCATGAGTTGGAAGTTGGTCCCACATTTTAGTTACACAGAGTCATTCGTTTAAGGTACATTGCTGGATGGCTCTTAAGATTAGAGGAATGCTGCAGGCAACCCAACCAACTACCATTCAGACTGCAATATTGAGGGCTGGAATTCTTACTGACGAAGCAGTCAGTTGTGGTACATTGACAAAGGGTAGTGATAAGAGAAAGGGAGTAGATGGCTAGTAGATGGAGGATTTTGGAAAGACAACAGAAGGGCAAGACGGGAGACTGGGTTGTGGCAACAACTGCCTGACTAGAAATGAAGTCGTGGAACTCAAATCCTAAGTGTAACAAGTGCTTTACTCAACACCAGTAATGGTTCTGTAGAGTGTGCTTCAATTATCTGAAAAGGGTCATTTTGTCAGGATTGTCGGCACGGTTAGCACGTAGCTTCGGTGAATGCTGTGAGAATGATGTAAAATTCGAGATGTGTGCTATGAGTGTAGTTAGCCCAGATTCATTTCCGCAATGACTTCGTCACAAGTTGAACCGGCACTGGGAAAGTTGGAAAATCAATGGCTTTTGAGGGCAGACCGATATAAACGTAAGCAAGGATATTAGATTATGGAAGAGCTTTCAACGTGAATGTGAATGAATGGCATGCGGTCCAGGATCCTAAAGTTGTAACAGGTATGTTCTCTCTGAATGATCACTTTTGTTCCCATATTAATTTGATATAGAGCCGTTATAGTTCATTTCTACTGAATTTGTGCCCTACTTAATGTGGACCCTAGCATTGTGAATCTGGTTATGTAATAGAAGTAGTTGATGGTAAGAAAAGTAGATGTGATAGAATATTCTGTGAAACTACAAAATAGAATAGGAGGTTCCTGTATTAGCATAAACTTGATACCTTTGGGTCATGGAAGCTTTGATGTGATGTGGGATGGATGTTGTCCAACATAAGGCTGTGATTGTATGTTAATGAAAGGTAGTCGAAATACACTTGGAGGGATGGTCGGAGCCTTCGGGAACACGGAGAACGGCTGTAGGAATCACTAAAGCCGTTGAAGAGTGTCAAAGGAGATGAACCAAAGTTGAATGACATATCCGTGGTACGTGATTTGAGGATGTGTTTGAGAGGAATGGTCAGGATTTGCTCCGCAACGAAGGAGAGTTTCGCATAGATTAGGTCCTGGATCGACGCCATTTTGCGAAGTCTCCATATGTTTAGCGTCCTTTGAGATGCAAAATTGTCTGGGCAGCTGCTAAGAGTTGCAAGACAAGGGTTTATCTGACCTAGTCATTCTCAGCGGAGGCAGTACTATTCGTTAAAAAGAAGGATGGTTCGCTCGTTATGTGGTGCATGTACTATAGAGAGTAGAAACAAGCTTGACGGTTAAGAATCGATATCCTCTTCCAAGGATTGATGATTGTATGACCAACCTACAAGGATGCGATTTTTTCCAAGATTCAGACCTTCGGTAGGTTATCATAACTTCGCGTGCATGAAGACGCTATACCTAAGACGGCGTTTCGACACGAATACGGAAATTTGCGTTAGGTTTGGCCTTTTTGGGCTAACCATGACATGTGGTTTTCATGGATCTGATGGAACAGGTTTGTAAACCGTACTTAGATAAGTTTGTTATTGTGTTCATCATGAATATTATTACTTCAAAGATGAAGAAGACCATGAAGTACATTTGAGTCTGGTGTTGGAAAGTAAGGAAGGGCGAAGCTGTTGCCAAGTTCTTCCAGTTGAATTTTGGATGAAGGATATGCACTTTCTTGGACATCTTGTTAACCAGAATGGTATACATGTAGACCCAAGCAAAATAGAAGCAGTAAAGAATTGCGAAGACCCCTATGACGCCTTCTGAGATTCGATCATTTTTGGGATTAGCCGGTTTTATGACGGGTTTATGAAATTTTTTCCAAAATACTGCTAATACATCTTACCTCGTTAATCAGAAGAACCAGAGTAATGTGTGGGGTGTGGAGACAAGCTGACGTTTTCAAACTTTACGGATCAGTTGTGTGATTGCACAATATGACGCTACAGCTGGAGTGGGAAGATTCGTGTGTTTAATTGTGATGCATCAAAAAGGATTGGGTTGTGTCCTCATGCACAAGAGGAAGTTATTTGCTATGCATCGAGGCAATGAAAACATGAGAAGCATAATACGACGATGACTTGGAAACAGGCAGTTGTTCGTGTTTGCTCTTAAGATTTGGAGACATTATCTGTATGGTACTAAGAGTGTTATCTTTACCGTTACAAAAGGCTTAAAACATCTTTGATAGAAGGAGCTGACATATGCTGGCAAAGGAGATGGATTGGTTGTTAGTGATAACTGAGAGCGAGATTCGTTACCATCCTGGTAAGGCGAATGTTGTGGCTGATGCACTTGTAGGAAGGAGAGGTTAAAACCTAGGCGTGTAAGGGAATGGAAATGACTGTTCAAATTGGAAGAAGAAAGGAATACAGGTAAGCCCAAAGCGTGGACTTAGGCAAGAGAATATACTTATGGAGAATTGCATGGTTTAGATCAGCAGATGGAAAAGAAGGAGGGTGAGAGTTTGTATTTTATGGTCGTATTATGGGTTCCATTGTAGGAGACGTTGAGCAACCAGCATAATTACGGCGAAGTACAAGGACTAAGTATCTGTATGCACCCGAGAGCTGATAGATGTACGATGAATTCGGTAGGTATTGGTGGCCGGGAATGACGAGATATATTGACCTTACTTATGTAGTAAGTGTTGGACATGATTCAAGGTAAAGATGAGATCAAAGGCCTTGGGTTTACTTGCCAACAACTGAAATGACCTGAATGAAAGTGGGATAAGATCACTATGGATTTTATCACTAAGTTACCTAGGTCAAAAAGTGGGAATGACACGATTTGGGTTATAGTCGATAGACTGACTAAGTCAGCTCATTTCCTAGCTATAAGAGAAAACTATAGTACTGAGAAATTGGCAAAGATCTACGTCGATGAAATAGTCACAAGACATGGAGTTCCAGTGTCGATTATTTCGGATAGGATGCGTTTACCTGCGTTGTGGTCAGATGTGCAAAAGCATTAGGAACGAGGTTTGGATATAAGTACTGGCTTATCATCCCCAAAACGGATGTGACAAAGTGAGGTACGATTAAGAACCTTAGAGGATTTGTTTGAGGGAGTGTGTTATTGTTTTTTTTGTGGTAGCTGGGTGTTCATCTTACCATTCGTGTTAAAATGTGTCGTATGGAAAGCCTTGTAAGGAAGGAAGTGTAAGTGCTGTTTTATGGGCTAAGATTGGAGAAAGTCGTTTGATTGGACCTGGAGTTGATTCAAGAAACGATGGTAAAGTTGTGTTTGATAAAGGAGATGCTCCAACGCGTATGAGTCTCGTCAAATAAAAAAAAAAAACAAGAGCTATGCTGACAATAGACCCAAAACCATTGGAAATTTGATGTGGAGATGAGTGATGTTGAAAGTATCCCTTGGAAAGGTGTAATAGTTTTGGAAAATGGGAAAGTTAAGCACCATGAATGTATGACCCTTTCGAGATTCATTGAAGGATCGGTCTTGTGGCTTATCGATTGAGATTGCCGGAGGAATTAAGTGGGGTACACGATATGTTTCACGTGTCAAACTGAAGAAATGTTTGGCAGATGCTAGTTTACATGTGCCATTAGATGAAATAAAGGTTGACAAAACTCTTCGTTTTGTGGAGGAAAACCGTAGAGAATAAAATACGGATCGTGAAAGTTATGAGTTTAAGAGTAGTAAGATAGCGTTAGGAATGGGTTCGTGGGAATTCAAAGCATGGCAGAGTTTATTGAGATGCGAGGATTTATAAAGTCTAGTAACCTCAGTCTGTTTCGCTGATCGTGCTGATACGTTGGCTAGTTAAATCTCGGGACGAGATTTCCTCTATGGAGGGGATAATATAACAACCATGACTTAAGCAGGTTAGTCAAACCCTTAGTGTTGACTTATGTATCTGTTGCAAAGTATGGTTTATGTGATTCTATGTGTTTATGGTGTTTTTATGTGTTTATGAGTATTGGTAATAATTATTAAGTGTGATCATTCAATGAGATTAGAATGATGGGAAAATTTGTTGAGTTCATTTCGTTCATTTTTAATGACAAAGAAATGATTGTTGATAATTGAGCGTTTGCAAGTTAATTGTGTAAGTAAATAAATACGTATATGTATTTTGTGTTAGTTATCTAAGATAGGTTTAGCGTTTAAGTGTTAGATTAAGAAAGTAAAGTTTAATTTTTAGAAAGTTAGGTGGAAAATGAAACGTTATTTTAGTAGGTAGCTAAACTGCGTTTATGCAGAGGTATAGTTAAATTAATTTAAGGTTTTCATTAAAAACTTCAGAGTTTTAATTATAAATATATTAATTAATGTTATAATATATATATCTATATATACTACTATATTTTATTATATATTTATAATATATATATAATATATATATATATATATTTTATATATATACTATTAATTCGGAACGAGTAGAGAAAAGAAAAAAAGAAAAGAAAAAAGAGTTAAAATACTAATCTATCTGAAACCTAATAGACTTAATAACTCTTATTTACATAGATGCCTCTCTATACTAACCCTGATCCCTAACCCTTCCCCATACTTGGTTGACTGGCCATTTAGAAAAAGGAAGAGAGATGACGAAATTTTTAGAGTTTGCTTTTAGGTACGATCGATCTTTCAACTTTAGTTGTTTTTACTCTTAGTAACTTAGTTATGATGGATTAAGGTTTCAATTAAGTTTTATAAATTAGGGTTAGTAATATTCAGAAAGTTTAAGATATAATAATGTTAGTTTAAGCATTAGATTAATTAAATTGATGATACGAACATGTATTAGGGCTTAGATCACCCGAACTAGTTATAAAATTCACTTGTTTAATTCACTGCAGAAAGTTAGGCAGTTTTGTAACGAGCATAACTCGGTCATAAAAGATCAAATAAATAATTTACAACATACTGGAGATAACCTCAGAGAGTCTAATTTCTAGAAAAGTTATCCTCATAAGTTTTTATGGTCGGGAAGTAGGTCAAATGGTCATTACAAAATCAGTGTGTAAAACAGTGATGAATTTCATTTTTGGTTTTAATTTTTCTAAAAATACTTAGACACCGAGTTAGAGGCTCTAAGTCAAGTGAAAGTTAGTTAATATATTGTGTGTGACCTCTGAATTTTGGCTAAGGTCATAGTGGGGTCTAGGTTGGGTAATTAATGCCATACTTTTAGAAGGTCAGATTCTGGACGAATTTTAAACACTTTGGATTAATGAATTTCTAAGGGGTATTTATAAAAGGGTAGTGACTTTGGGAGAGCTATGAGAGGTTCATAGGACATATATGTAGCATGACGAATTTTGGTTTGAATTATGGGAGTGTTTAAGTAGTGCGTTTAGGGCGCGCAAGTAAGAGTAAAATTCTGCTTAAAACCAGAAAGTTTAAGGAATAGCATTTAAGTATAAATGAAATATGTAAGAATGGGTAAAGGTTTTAAATGATTATAGGACTATGATAGATAGCCTAGGTATCCATCATAGTTGAAGTTACATCATATTGGGTTGAATGCCTAATTGATGGTAGCTAATAATGTGTTTAATTGTTTAGATTGTTCGTGAGTTTTTGTGAAGTTTTGATTGGATCTTTTTGGAAGCTAAACTTCAGGTGAGTTTCATAGCCCCTTTTTCTTATGTTTTATTGGGGTGAAAATGATGCTATGTGTTAAACTGTTTTAGTTGCTGTGATTATTTGCTACGTGTTATTGCTTCATGAATAGTTCGGTTGGGAGTGGTCTTTACTACTCAACTCAAACCAACTGAAGGGTTGAAATAATACCTACTGATTTGTGTGATACGCTCCATGGCTTAGTGATCAATTGGAGTGGGTTTTGTGGTATGCTCCATGGCTTAGTGATCAATTGGAGTAGTTTGTGATGTGATTAGTTCGGTTGGGAGTGGTCTTTACTACTCAACTCAAACCAACTGAAGGGTTGAAATAATACTCAATGATGTGTGGTCCAGGCCTAAGTATAAGTTCCAGCTGGTAGACTTTTAGGTGCGTAAGTGACATATGGATCGGGGGTAACGTTCCTACCCAGTTGTTGTAATGGATCGGGGGTAACGTTCCTACCTAGTATGTGCATTGCATGTTAGCATAATTGTCCTATAATGTTTTGATAATCGCAGTAATTGGTTTTGAAAAGTTATAAACTGAGTCTTAAACCTATGACTCTCACCCAACACTTTGTGTTGACCGTTTTTAAGGCATTTTTCAGGTGAGCATGATGGAAATAAGATTGAAAGATGTGGCTAGTAAGAGACCATAGGATGTCATGAAGATTTTTATTTCTTGTCTGGAATTTTTGCATTGATTGAATTTGGATAATTGTTGTATGTCTTTCTATTGGCGAGAACTTTCGTTTCATCAATAAAGACGCCTTATGGATTTCTGGTTAGGTTTTGGGTATTGTTATGACACTATGTGTCTTTGCTTTACTTTAGCTTTCATTTTAGTATTCTCTATAGAGACATCGTGTGTTGTGATGATATCCATTCTTGTTTACGCCTCGCGTTTCCGCCTTGGCGGGGTGTGACAGATTGGTATAGAGATGATGGTTATAGAGAACTAGGTGGTTGAGCCTAGACTATAGCTTAAGGGTCCCTCATATAGATGCATTTAGGGCTTATGTGTAAGTATATACTAATTATGCTTATTTTCCCAAAGTTTTATAAAGTACCTTATACTATATACTAAATATATAAGTTCAGTTTTCTTTATTATTCCGAGATCTGTGTCTGATATGGCTATGGGTATGGAATCTATGTAGTATGTCTCCTCCTATCCGTAGAAAATATCGTGCTTCAGTGGCTTTTGCAACTGGGTGTAGGAGGATTAACAAAATCAGACGGGGTAACCGCAAGATTCGAGTTCCCATTGCTATGTGGCCTTGTAAAGTTGAAGAAAAGATGACGTTGAAAGAGGTTGACGGAAAAACAATTCAGGAGTTTGAAACAAAGATAATTGCCAAGGATGGCACTATCACCAGAGTTCCGGGAATATTTCAAGGGTACGAAACGTCAGAAGAAGAGTCAGTGGAACGACCAAGGGAACGCGACCTGTACGAATTTGTGAATCATCCACAACTTCAGCAAAGGAGTCACAGGAATGAGTTTGCACCACATTGGCTACCCCAGTCAAGTGGTAACATGAATGGATGGTTAGTAGAGGACGAGGATGAAGTTGAAAGGAATGAAGTGGATTCAGACCTTGAGTCTACTGCAAGTAGCAAGCCTGTGTGGGAGAAGACCACTAAAGATGATCGTGACTGTGCGTCTTATCACTGTCCATGGTGTTCCAAGTAGTTGTTATGTTTTAGCTTGTTTTGTTTTCTTTCGGCGTTTGGAGCCATATTAGGGATGTTATTTTCGATGTTGGATTTTAAGTATTATTAATAAAAGTGATTTCTAGGATTATTCTTTGTGTTATGTGTTGGGTTTATTTGTTTCAAGGTGCTATGTGATGTATTTAATTATATGAAGTGTCTTCATAGGAGGGAGTACAACTGTGAAAGGGGGCATCTATAATTATGGTGGCCAACATAATTATACATGCGCCACGACACAGGTGGACTTGCAAGTATGATTACATGGATTATTGTTGGTGTTGTATGTATGCATATGGTTATTGATTGTATGATGAGATTCTGATCAGGTATATATCGTCTATGAATTAATTTTTATATCCTATAGGCATTGGCTACAAACCGACAAAGTGGTCTAGCAGTAGCAAAAACAACGAGAATCCGGCGTTGACTATCATCGCCACAGCAAACTACAAGCCATCATCACTCAAGTAGCTAACAATACGAACAATGCTAATAATGGTAATAACGGTGGTGGAAATGGAAATGATGGGAACAATGGATGCTCTTTTAAGACATTCCAATCTTGCAATCCCAAGGAGTACGATGGGAAAGGTGGTGCGATAGCACTTACTCGTTGGATCGAGAAAATGGAAAATGTAATTGATAACAGTGGGTGTGCCGAGAACCAAAAAGTAAGATATGCTACTAGCTCACTAGTAAATAAGGCCTTGACTTGGTGGAACACCCAATGTCAAGCAAGAGGACGTGTGGCTGCAATGGCTATATCATGGAACGATTTTAAAGCATTAATGGTTGAAGAATTCTGCCCAAGTAATGAAATGGAAAAGTTGGAGAATGAGTTCTGGAATCACAAGATGGTGGGAGCTAATCATGCTGCTTACACAGATAGATTTCATGAGTTGGCCAAGTTGGTCCCACATTTAGTTACACCTGAGTCATCTCGTATTAAGAGGTACATTGCTGGACTGGCTCTTGAGATTAGAGGAATGCTTCGGGCAACCCAACCAACTACTATTCAGACTGCAATATTGATGGCTAGAATTCTTACTGATGAAGCAGTCAGCTGCGATACTTTGACAAAAGGTAGTGATTAGAGAAAGGGAGTGGAGGAGCCTAGTAAGACTGGAGGATTTTGGAAAGACAACAAGAAGGCAAAGACGGGAACTGGGTTCGTGGCAACAACTCCTGCTAGAAATGAAGCCGGGAACTCAAATCCTAAGTGTAACAAGTGCTTTACTCATCACCCAGTAAATGGATTCTGTAGATTGTGCTTCAATTGTCAGAAACCAGGTCATTTTGTCAGGGATTGTCGGGCACCGGTTAGGCAAGTAGCTCCGGTGAACGCTGTGAGAATGAGTAACAATTTGAGAGTGTGCTATGAGTGTGGTAGCCCAGATCATTTCCGCAATACTTGTCCCAATTTGAACCGAGTACCTGGACAAGTTGGAAATCAATTGGCTTTGTAGGGCAGCCAAAATAACCAAAGCAATGGAAATCAGGTTAGAGGAAGAGCTTTCAACGTGAATGTGAATGCAATGGAAGCGGTCCAGGATTCTAACGTTGTAACGGGTACGTTCTCTCTGAATGATCACTTTGTTACCGTATTATTTGATTCTAGAGCCGATTTTAGTTTCGTATCTACTAAATTTGCGCCCCTACTTAATATGAAACCTAGTATTGTGAATCCTGTTTATGTGATAGAAGTAGCTGATGGTAAGAAAGTGGAAGTAGATAGAGTTATCCGTGACTACAAACTAGAACTAGGAGGTTCCCTATTTAGCATAAACTTGATACCTTTGGGTCATGGAAGCTTTGATGTGATTGTGGGAATGGACTGGTTGTCCCAGCATAAGGCTGTAATCGTATGTCATGATAAAGTAGTAGAAATACCAGTGGAGAATGGTAAGATCCTTAGGGTACATGGAGAACGGGCTGTAGGAATCACCAAAGCATTGAAGAGTGCAAAGGAGGATGAACCAAAGTTGAATGACATATTCGTAGTATGTGAATTTGAGGATGTGTTTCCAGAGGACTTGTCAAGATTGCCTCCGCAACGGCAGGTGGAGTTTCGCATAGATCTAGTTCCTGGAGCGACGCCAATTGCGAAGTCTCCATATCGTTTAGCGCCTTCTGAGATGCAAGAATTGGTTGGGCAGCTGCAAGAGTTGCAAGACAAGGGTTTTATACGATCTAGTCATTCTCTATGGGGAGCGCCAGTGTTATTCGTTAAAAAGAAGGATGGTTCGCTTCGTATGTGCATCGACTATAGAGAGCTGAACAAGTTGACGGTTAAGAATCGATATCCTCTTCCAAGGATTGATGATTTGTTTGACCAACTACAAGGATCGCGATTTTTCTCCAAGATAGACCTTCGGTCAGGTTATCATCAACTACGCGTGCATGAAGACGACATACCTAAGACGGCGTTTCGAACACGATACGGACATTTTGAGTTTACGGTTATGCCTTTTGGGCTAACCAATGCACCTGCAGTTTTCATGGATCTGATGAACAGGGTTTGTAAACCGTACTTAGATAAGTTTGTTATTGTGTTCATCGATGACATCTTAATCTACTCAAAGACGAAGGAAGACCATGAAGTTCATTTGGGTTTGGTGTTGGAACTGTTAAGGAAGGAGAAGCTGTATGCCAAGTTCTCCAAGTGTGAATTTTGGTTGCAAGAGGTGCACTTTCTTGGTCATGTTGTTAACCAGAATGGTATACATGTAGACCCAAGCAAAATAGAAGCAGTAAAGAATTGGAAGACCCCTACGACACCTTCTGAGATTCAATCATTTTTGGGATTAGCCGGTTATTATCGATGGTTTATTATAAATTTTTCCAAAATTGCTAAACCTCTTACCTCGTTAACTCAGAAGAATCAGAAGTATGTGTGGGGTGTGGAGCAAGAAGAAGCTTTTCAAACTTTAAAGAATAACTTGTGTGATGCACCAATATTGACGCTACCTGATGGAGTGGAAGATTTCGTGGTTTATTGTGATGCATCAAACCAAGGATTGGGTTGTGTACTCATGCAAAGAGGCAAAGTTATTGCCTATGCATCGAGGCAACTGAAAACCCATGAGAAGAATTATACGACGCATGACTTGGAACTGGGAGCTGTTGTGTTTGCTCTTAAGACTTGGAGACATTATCTGTATGGTACTAAGAGTGTTATCTATACCGATCACAAAAGTCTTCAACACATTTTTGATCAGAAGGAGCTGAATATGCGGCAAAGGAGATGGATTGAGTTGTTTAGTGATTACGAGTGCGAGATTCGTTACCATCCTGGTAAGGCGAATGTTGTGGCTGATGCACTTAGTAGGAAGGAGCGGTTGAAACCTAGACGTGTAAGGGCCATGGCAATGACTGTTCAAATTGGAATGAGAGAAAGGATACAGGTAGCCCAAAGTGAGGCGCTTAGGCAAGAGAATATACTTATGGAGAATCTGCATGGTTTAGATCAGCAGATGGAAAAGAAGGAGGGTGAGAGTTTGTATTTTATGGACCGTATATGGGTTCCATTGATAGGAGACGTGAGAACGATAATTATGGACGAAGCTCACAAGACTAAGTATTCTGTGCATCCGGGAGCTGATAAGATGTACTATGACCTTCGAGATAGGTATTGGTGGCCGGGAATGAAGAGAGATATTGCTACTTATGTTAGTAAGTGTTTGACATGTTCAAAGGTAAAGGCTGAGCATCAAAGGCCTTCGGGTTTGCTTCAACAACCTGAGATACCTGAATGGAAGTGGGATAAGATCACTATGGATTTTATCACAAAGTTACCTAGGTCAAAAAGTGGAAATGACACGATTTGGGTTATAGTCGATAGACTGACTAAGTCAGCTCATTTCCTAGCTATAAGAGAAGACTATAGTACTGAGAGATATGGAAAAAGATCTACGTCGATGGAAATAGTCGCAGACATGGAGTGTCCCATGTGTCTTATTTTCGGATAAATGGACGATTTACGTCGCATTGCTGGCAGACTGTGCAAAAACATTAGGAACAAGGTTGGATATGAGTACGGCTTATCATCCCCAAACGGATGGACAAAGTGAGGCGTAAATTTACGACCCTATAAGAAGGTTGAGGGCGTGTGTAAATTGATTTGGTGGTAGCTGGGATGTTCATCTACCATTGGCTGAGTTTTCTTACAATAATAGCTATCATTCGAGTATAAAATGTGCTCCGTTTGAAGCCTTGTATGGAAGGAAGTGTAGGTCGCCTGTTTTATGGGCTGAGATTGGAGAAGAAGTTTTGATTTGTACCCTGAAATAAATTCAAGAACTACTGATAAAGTCCGTGATGAAAAGGAAAAGCTCAAAGCAGAAGAGATCGTCAAGAAGAGCTATGCTGACAATAGACGCATACATTGGAATTCGAATAGAGATCGAGTGATTTTGAAAGTGTCACCGTTGGAAAGGTGTAATACGTTTTGAAAAAAGGGAAAGTTAGACCAAAGCTACGTAGGGCCATTTGGAGGGAAATATTTTCCCCCCTGGAAAAAAAGGATCGGTCTTGTGGCTTAATCGTTGAGAATGCCGGAGGAGTAAGTGGGGTACATGATACGTTTCACAGTGGTCAAACATGAATAAATTTGGCAATTCAAGTTTACATGTGCCATTAGAAGAAAAAAGGTTGACAAAACTCTTCGTTTTGTGAGGAACCCGTAGAGATACTATATGGTCATTAATGCACCATGTTTTTACAATGAAGCATTGGCTAGTCCAAAGCAAACGGCTATTGGGAAAGACTACTCAAATCCGTTAATGGCTAGTAGTTTGCCAAAAACTATACTTTGTGTGAATTTGTGAGTTAAAAGAATATAGAGAATTGGTGAGCTTAAAAACAGAAAGAGAGATGTGTGAAAAATAGACTGTAACAACCATGACTTGAGCAGGTTAGTCAAACCATTAGTGTTGACTATTGTATCTGTTGCAAAGTATGATTTATGTGATTCTATGTGTTTAAATGCGTTTTTATGTGTTTATGAGGTTTTGGTAATCAATCTATTGAGTGTGATCATCTCAATGAGATTAGAATGATGGGGAAATTTGTTGAGTTCATTTCGTTCATTTTTAATGACAAAGAAATGATTGTTGATATTGGAGCGTTTGCAAGTTAATTGTGTAAGTAAATATATACGTATACGTATTTTGTGTTAGTTATCTAAGATAGGTTTAGCGTTTAAGTGTTAGACTAAGAAAATGTAAAATTTCTATTTTTAGAAAGTTAGGTTCGAAATGAATAGTTATTTTTAGAAAGGTAGTGAACTGTGTACTACCAGCAGGAACTGTGTACTACCAGCAGGAACTGTGTACTACCAGTAGGAACTTTGTACTGCCAGTAAGAACTGTATAACTACCAGTAGGAACTA